>VCRD01009616.1:0-14248 GCA_006783055.1 Trinorchestia longiramus
ACTTATTTTGAATTCAACTTGACTTATTTTGAATTCAACTTGACTTATTTTGAATTCAACTTGATTTATTTTGAATTCAACTTGATTTATTTTGAATTCAACTTGATTTATTTTGAATTCAACTTGACTTATTTTGAATTCAACTTGATTTATTTTGAATTCAACTTGACTTATTTTGAATTCAACTTGACTTATTTTGAATTCAACTTGACTTATTTTGAATTCAACTTGACTTACTTTGAATTTGTTGATTTGTACTTATCTTATTTTGGCTTGAAATTTATTTATTTTCAATAGAAGTGGACTTATTTTGAATGGAAATTGGAATAGTACAGTATTTTATGCCGGTTTTATCTGTAAAATCTTTGCAGTGTACGTATTCTAGATGATTTTTTAGCTGTATTTTAGTAGTATTTTCGAACAAGCAGCAAGAAGTGTATTGTTTCTCTTTTGTGTATTGTCTACTTGAGTTATGTGTAGTAACGGGAAAACTCGACCAATTTATAAATTGAAGCAATTGATTGTCATTTTTGATGGCACAGGGACACTATTGATAATGGAACTCAAGTACAGGGCGATTTTTAAATATGGGCTCTAAAAGAATCTTCAATAACAGCTATATTATTGAATGGATTAAAAGACAGTATGAAATCATGGGAAATACTAGTTGTATGTTAGTTACTTTTCGAGCATAATATTCTCCTTGTGCCGCCCCCTGAGCGTAGACAAAAATCGGCACGATTACGTGGACTGTTCATTACGGCGTTGGTGAGATCAGGTCTAATTCGCTGTGTTCTGATGTTCTGCCTGTTAACAACATATAGAAGTTCTGTTTATTGATACATCCGTTCAAGTTGAAATGGGCTTCATCTGACATAACAACCTTTCAATACAGTCTGGGTCGTCATCATTCTTCTGGCGCATCTATTCACGAAATGAAACGCGGTGCTCAAAATCTTCGTGTAATTTCTGGCAAATCTGAATTTTCATGGATGCATTGCTGAATTTTTCTTCAATATTTTCTGAGCTGAAGAATAGCTTACTTCAAATTGCTGTGACAAATGTCTGAAACATGTTTAGATTCGACTCCACAATTTACGTTGCATTTACAACAGTTTCATTCGAAATAGCCGATTGTTGTCTGCGCTCAGGGGTTGTGGCACATGGACAATATTATATTCAAAAAGTAATCAATATAAAACAGGTATTTCTCAAATTTCATAACTGCTTTCTTTTCCAAAATCCATTCAATAATATAGGAGTTATTAAAGATTCTTTTAGGGTCCATGTTCAAAAATCGCCCTCTATTATCCTAGATTACTATTTCATTATTTATTTTATTATTGGAGAAACTACATCGACACGTTGCGAAGGACTAACCCGAACAGAAACTGAAAGTAAATGGTGAAAGAAGTGGCGACATTATTGAACGTAGAAATGGAGTAAATTAAGCTAAGTCCAAGTACCCTAAACAGATGACAGTCAATCAATACTATTAATTTTATATTTAGAGTATTTTTATAATAATGTTTAATGCATGATTCCATTTACGAGCTCGGGAAATTACTACAGTCCGACCCACGCTGATAGTCTAGTCAAATTTTTTAATCAAAATTACTTCTTCACTCGTGACAACTTTAGACCTAGTGATTGGTTGAGTAGTGTGTATGGCAGTATTTTTTTACATTTCTTATTCAATTTCGTGGTTAACGTGTCACATTATTAGCTTCTATTGTATTTTAGCCGAACCACGATAATTTTCTGCTGAACTAAGTATTAACATTTAACGTGCAAAAGGCATTAAAGATGCCGAAAAAGCAATAATCATAAAGGAAACTCTAAAATATCATTTCCAGGTGCAATTGCTACAGTTTTAGGTCGCCATGCAAAAACAGACCACAATTTTTTTAAAGCGTTCACCAACGGAGCAGCTGTCTGAAAAAAGCCAAAGGAAGGTTTTGACTCAACGAGATCTAAAAAAATCGCCAAATTGTGAAACATCCCAGATGCATCAGTAAGAACATATTTACAACCACTGGTATAAAAAATTTGTCTAAAACTACTCGTAACTGTACTCTTAATTCAATGACATTGCTCAAATCTCCTGAAAAAATCCATTGACAACAGGGCACATTAGGCTGAAACTTCAAAGGAGGTAGCGTACATAAAGCAAGTTATGAAGTACGAGAGTATGTATATATTGGTCACCGATGAGACTAGAGCTACGCTGGACGATCGAGGCTGGATTGGAATTGATGTTAAGTTGCATCACTGTTTTCGGCACTATCAGGGTGGAGGTGGTGTAATGCTGTAGGCAGGAATAATAGACTACCAATGTATAAGTGCTGGAACGATTCCCTGCAGTGTTAAAATCAACTCAGCTACATATTATGAACCCTTGAATCAAGCACTTTTACCTTGGCTTGAAGACCAGTTTGTCACTCCTGGAAACGATCGTATCCATGCAAGTCAATGCATCTTCGCAAAGCGACAAAGGCACATCTGGCTTTGTTGAGATTCAAAGACGACAATTTGATGGTGTGATATACAAATTCACCCATTTGAAAGCAAGGTAAAGTTTTTGGTACATCATCAAGATTGAAATTAATACTTATGGGCAGCAATTTAATTCTTAACAAGACTTGCAGAATGCTATAGAAGTTGCATCAATATCTGTGACACCTACTACAGAGAAAAATTAACTGAATCGAGAAATGATCGTGTTTTTGAAGTCATAAAGTATTAAGGACGTTACATTAATGAATAGCCTTATGTTTTGTTAAATCTGTTCCCTGTTCATTTAAATGTAAATTTACCTGTATCACAATGTTGAAGTTAGCAACAATTTTTTTTTTAATTCTCTTTAACAATGAATTCACTCTAAACCCTGTTGGACTAATATAGCGGGTCGATCAATAACAATTTTTGAGAAAAAGTGTTGTCTTTCAATATGCTCTCAATATTTAAATAGTTATCTTAAATTCTCAATAAATTATTATATATTAAAAAGAGCTATCTAATATATCCAAAAATATTTTTACGTTATGTTTTTAACAATGTTATATTTTAAATTAGCGTTGGTTGCCCTGTAAACTACTTCATTTATTAGTTTTATCCAACGAAGAAATGATTCTTTCCGACATTATAACCCTTTTCATTCATCATCTGTGACAAACTCATTTTTCAAACTCATTGACTGCACATGTTTTCTCTTTTACAGAACTTTCTTCTGTTTCTCTTAACTCCTTGAACTCATAAGGATGCATAGATTTCAAGTGGTTACGTAATGATGTTGTTTCTCTACCTTTACGGGAATATTTTGTGCTACAGGCGTTACATTTTGACACATCGTTGGAAATTAATGCGACGCTGTAACAACTGACAACGCGCCTTCAAAGAGCATCATTGCATGTTAACTCTTGTTCCGTCCAGTCTGTCCCTTGCACAAACACATATTAGTTTTCAACTTTTTCCTGTGCGCCATACAAGCAACTACAAGATGTATTTATTAAACACAACATGAAGTTTAGTTGATCAGATTCCAATTTTCTACGAAATGAAAGGAAATATGACTTTTTTTTTTACCAAAATGCATTATATACGACATCCGTTTGACATCCCTAGTAATTTGTAAGTAGAGGATTTTATTAAACTGCTTGAACTAAAATTTTAAATTTATTTTCACGATGTATCTCTGGGGCACTGCCTATGGAAAAATGTTGCTCGCCTCTTACCATTGTCAAGAGTGAGAAAGAAGGCTTCGTGTCTAAACTTTAGTAATTTTATATGCTATCTTCTGCATTCCAGCAAACTGCGCCAGGGCGACCCTCTATCTGTTCGTCCGTTCGGGAGAGACGAAGATGCTGTACAGGCGTCCAAGACTGCAAAAAAGAAAATTTACAAGAAACTGAAGTAGCGTATATTTCACCGACCAGTGTTATGAATTTAATTATAAGTTGTAAGAAAAAACTAGAAAACCTTTTGTTTTAGGTTCTTTGTGTGATTGAATAAAGTTTGATAGTCAGAAGTGTACTAGGTTGTTATTTAGAAACGAATCTAAAAAGTTTCCGTTTTTCTGAATTACATACTAGTCAGCTTAGCACCGTGAAAGAATCAATTCATTTATTCACAGTTTCCATCAAAAATATTTCGGGTCTATGTGTCAGGGAGCCTTCTATCTTTTGGTTGAACGCCGGTGTTTCCTTCACTACAGAATACTTTTTGTGACAGTTTTGGTTTGATATATATTGTGATATTTATTCTTAATTTGATATTTCCTTTTGTTTTGTGTACACCTTTCTAATTTGGGACCCTAAATATCTATTAATGAACAATTAGGAGTTATGTCATTTTGACTCTCGTTTCACATTTATTATCAAATGTTTGCGCTTCTCTCTAATATCGCGTTATTTTGGTTAACCAAATAATAACCAGGAAACTTCCTCACTGAATGCGTCCTGCCCATTCTGATTCCCTGTGTGAGTTATTTTTGGCATGGTGCGGATTATGGAAAGCGTTCAGTAACGCAAGTTCGGAATGTTAAAAATGCTTATGACTAATCTCTGGAATAAGGTGAACTGCCGTGTGCGTTTTTGTAGCTATTTTCTTGACATTGCGATATTAGTAATCTGTCTATTTTTTAGAGATTGCTTTCTTTCGATGTTTTTAGTGATCATCGTCACTGTGTTTGAAGGAATTGCTAGTATCTTTTCACCTAATACCTCTGTTATATATTCGAAGTATTTGTACTATTTTTATATTCTAACATGTTTTGTATGTGTGGTAAATTGGCATGTTAGGATTATTCTTAATAACTTGATGTTACTCGTCGGAAGACATTAAGAGGATCATGTATCTGAGCTTGCAAATATCATTATTGTCTGAATACCCATTCATTATACGCGTGAATCCGTGGATTACACACTGCATTAGAATTAATTTTAAAAACATCTTTACCTTTTTAGGCTTATTGTTCTAAATGACCTCAATGCTTCTACACAAGTAATAGCATCATTAGATGTTTTTGTGTCTAACATTTGAAATTTTTACTAATGAGAACAATATCCATTGGTTTTAGGGTTATAATTTTATGTCGGTACGCTTCAAACGAGAAATGTTAATAACCACAAATCGGTTACAGATGAAGGTTTGTAACTATTGCATCAGTATCCATGCACAAGTTTCTAAAAAAATGCATCACCTAATGCATAGTGTTTTTGACGTCTCAAAATTTGAAGTTTTATTTAGTTGAGTAACCGAATGGTTGATATCTTCTGATATGGCGAGAAGTTTAATATACTTAGAAAGTTTCATTCGTTGTTTTTTTTTGTCTGAAATTGTGAAAAAATGACGTTAGATACCCTTTATCTAAAACACTGCTTTTAAAATCCATCCCACTGGTTATACTAGTGTAGTGGCTTAGTCACCCCTCAACGCAACACAGTCTTCTCGTATTTTCACCAACAACTAGTGGCTTAGTCGCCCCTCAATGCAAATCTTATTGTACGTCATTTCTAATTTAGTTACCGCTAGATTCCAATGTCCACCAAAGTGTTCAGTAATTGTAAGTCGTACCAATGTAGCTTCTGTCAATAAATAATTCCTACTTCTACATGGTGTTTCAACCTCATACACTTTAGTAGGAGCTTATGTAAGACCGCTACCGTAGCAGGCTATAACTGGAGATCACAAGCCCTAACCGACTCACAGGGCGTCTACCTCGAGTAGACGTAAGGCACGATCTCAAAAACAGTTGCCTTAACGGAACCACACGGCGCAGGTAGCACACCAAAGGTCTTACATCTGGTGACCCCAGAACCGTGAGGCGAACAGCCTTACATCTGGTGACCCCAGACCCTAGACCAAAGGTCTTACACTAGCATGAATTGCCCTTCAAGGAACTCTTGGGATTCAACCTTTGGCTGGCCGTATGTGTGAAATTTGTTTTCTCATTCATGAATTTCTTACGTTTGATTCTTGAGTGCAAGGGATGTATGCTGCTTATACAGGGTGGTGCAAAAGTCACTTCACCATGTTAAACAATTATTACACGTCAAAAATACAGATATAAAAATTGGTTACATGTGGAATGAAAAAGAAAACCTCGAAGTTTTATTAATTAAATGATATCCTCTAAATGTTCATTATTATTTAAACACCAGCGTATTTTACGTACAGTATTTTCCATGACTTTTTCTAAAATATCGAGTTATTCTGTTGATTTCTTCGATGATATTTTTTAACTTATGGAGAGTATTAAGCATATTGATGTAAACCTTGTCTTTAAGGTATTCCCATCGAATAAGATCTGGAGGGATTAAATCAGGAGATCCTTGAGGGCCATGGAACGTCAACAAAACGTGAAATTAAACGACCAGGAAAGGCGGCATTTAGTATTGCCATGGTTTCTCTTGCTGTATGTGGTGTCGCCTCATCTTGTTGAAACCACAAATTCTGCATGTCCAAATATTCCACTTGTGGTAGTAAATATTCCTGCATCATTTGTCGGTAGTTGTCAACTTTGACTGTTTCTCAGCATTAGTTTTTGGCCGTTATTTTTGGTTCCTAACTTACCGTCTATGCCGAAAAGCCATTCCAGGGTAACATCGTTAAGGAGATTGAGATACTTATTGGTCTCAATAAGTTGTCCTCGCACTGTTCTTTGTTTTAGGGAGATAAGTTCAAGGCGTTGAAGACGTTTTACGTATCTGAGTTTGGGGAGTTCTGGAATCATTTTCGTTGCTTGACGTTGAGTTTTTTCCCTTTTTTTAATATCTCTTCGTAGGGTGGAAGACCAGCGTTGCACTATATATTCTTAATGTGGCCGGACTAGTGCTTTATGGAACAGTAATATTTTATTCTTTCATTTATATTCAAAGTTTCGTACCATGAAACCAAGAACCCTGCTCGCATTTTTGACGCATTTTTCCGTTTGTTTGCCATGTTCGAAATCTAAGTAACAATGGTACCTAGATCTCTTTGTTGCTGGTCTGCTTCAATGGTTATGTCATTCATCGTGTGTTGGAAATCCCAGTTATTTGCAACAATGTGCATTACTGAACATTTATCAATGTTGAAGCTCAGTTGCCAGGTTTCGGTCCATTGTAGAAAACTGTTGAAGTCTGATTGGGGAATTAATATGTCCCTTTCGGTAAATGTATTGTGACTGTTTCGTGTCATCGGCGAATTTGTTGATTTTACTGATGATTCTAACATCAAGATTGTTGATGTAGACGATGAAGCGGAGTGGGCCTATGAAAAATAGGATGAAACTTCAAGATTTTCTCTTTTCATATCACATATATCACATTTTTATGTCTGTATTAGTTGTCGTGTAATTTATATTCAGAATGGTGAAGTGTAGTGAATCGCATGGCTCAGACTAAATGAATATAGCAACGAGGCTAGATTCCGTTACGAGTGGAAGCTCCACGTCGACTAATGAGCGAACAGGACAGAGGAAGTGAATACAGCGACGAGGCTAGTGTCCGTTGTGACTGAAAACTCCACGTCGGCCAATGAGCGGTTCCGCTCAGGCAGCAGGGCCCAGGTATGCACCTACATATATATGAGAAGGCTGAAACGCTCTGTTTCCAAGGACTCCCTACCGAGCGCTTCCAAAGTCAGCACTTCTGCTAAGAACTCACATCACCAAGAACTCAACTCACAGCCAACAACAGAACAAAGGGAGAAAAATCAGCCATCCTGTCTGCGGACAGGATGGGGCTCAAACAACCCACGCACTAACAAGACCTCTACGTGCTTCAACTTTGCACATCCCGGCGCATTACCGGCAAGGTGTCAGTACGCCAGTACTCAATGTCAAGACGTGCGCGGCGAAGGTAGAAGAAACAAAAACAAACGGAATATTCAGATGCCTTAATATATACAATAAACTTTTGCTGCCTTTAATTGCCTTTTTCTTATTTATATCCTCGACGGTCTCCTACTCCCTCGAGCACTCACTCCAAGTAAGACAAAATATAAAGATATTCAATGTCTGCTCGGAGATGAGATGTCTGAGGGTTGGGACTGAAGAGTGATATAGAATGATCACTACAGAAGTGACTTGCACTTTTGCACAACTTTGTATTTATTGTCGACAGTTTGTATTTTCTATGTCTTTCATAGGGAAGACCAGTGCTGGAAGATTTGCTCGAGTGCTTTCACTCGTTTTAACTCTTTGCGTCTCTGTGCGAGCGATTCCAATCGAGTAAATTTTAAGTTATTTGAGTGTTTAACGTTTTACCTTGACATCAAAAACAAGTTAACGCTAATCATCGAGCATAATTTTCACAGCTTCTATTATTGCTTAAAGAAGCACTTGCAATCAGTGGAAAGTAAGCAAAGACTTTGACGATCCCTTTGTTTTAAAATATTGGTGGAAGCTAAGGTTACCACCTCTTTCTGAATGCCCTCTAATAGTGATTTTCTATTCGATTACATTTCTTTGTAATCAATTACAGAAATGTTTGTTCATAACGAAATACTCTTCACATTTTCATTTAGGTCTTATGTACATTTTAGGCTACACGTGTACGAGCTTGTGCTACGTCAGCTGAAAATGTGCCTGAATTTGGGCCTTTGATTTCGTGCCATGAAGCCTGCAGCTGGATGTGCTACAATTGAGTGGTTAATGTCCGTGTATTAGTAAGACAAAAATCCGGGAAAATAAAAACTCTCGAGTCCTTAATTTTGTTATTTTGGGCCATTTCAGCTACGCTGATAAACTCAGAATAGGAATAGTAACTCAAGCAAAAATTTAAAAAAATCCTTCGAAGCAATTGTAACAATATAAAAGATTTAGCTATTCTTGGTTCATAAATTGATAAATATCGAGTAACTTTTTCTCAAAGAAAAAATACGTAGATCTTGGTTTTAAATGCAAGGTTGTTCTGATGCTTCTTTTTCCGATATTTTTCATCAGTTATTGTAATGACACATTCAAACAAAAATTAAACGACGTGATCGCCTTCTGAGGCCCCTAATCCTACACATGAAATAATTAAAAATTTCCCTTTACTCATAACAGACGTGAGAAACGATAGTAAATAAACACAGAAGGATCAAACATGTTTTGTTCTGATGGTTTTGAAAATGAATGATGGTAGCAGTCTACCCTATTACGGTAAGTGAGCCACAAAATATTATACCCTTGTAAAACAGGTTAATTGCATTCCTTACAGACGAATAATTAGGTACGACACTGAACAATCAAAATTAAATGAAAAACTTTCGCATCGAAAATACGAAAATTTTCCCGATCGCTGACCACATTTTAGCTTGAAATGACATTAACTTTAGCAATTGCCATTTGCACTAGAGGTTTGGCACTGGTGGCGAAAATGAAATTTTAACACTCGTAAATGACGCCTTAAGACAATAACTGCTATCTTCCTCCCATTTCGGCGCCAAAAACTTACGTTCCATGCAAGTGATTGGCTTCTTCGATCTCTGGCGCGGCATGTTCCCTGCTTTTTGAACCACCAAGATGCTACAAAAATGCGCAAATCTTTTATACAAGAATTCCTTCAACGCACACGTGTTAGTGCAAGTGTGAGATCTGTTGCCGTTTGTTAGCATGATTGTTTTAATTTAATTCGCTCTGAATCAAGTTTACACTTGTCCTGCCCATTTTAAGGCACCAAAATTTCTTTTCGAAGAGTCACCAAAGGTTCTCCCATAAATTTACTCGTGTTTGACATGTTGTTGCTCCATGTAAACGATTCTACGCTCTCTTTGTTCTCAAGTGATATTTGCCCCTGAACCTCATCGTCGTAGAGTTAAAATTTCCCCCACTACAGTTCGTCAGTTTAACCTCTGAGAAGTCCTTATTTTTTACCAAAAATACTATTCTCATGACATTTACCGCTTCCTCGAGAAAAAATTGTCTTGAATACCTGTCAACTTTTCCGTTAAAAATTTTTGGATTGAATTTTAAAATTAGTCGCAATATTTTTGTATGCTCCCACACGTCAGAATTACCTCTGTAGGAACAAATTTCCTTATACACCTCTCCTTTCAAGATAGACCTTTTTACGTTCGCAATTTACAGCTAGGTAGTAATCTCCATGCTTAACATCTTCAAAACATCTAACGCACATACATGAGACCACGGACATGTCATATGCACGACATTTATCACTTCATCATTTTGAAACACACCTTTATATACAACAATAACCCAATCTTCTTTACAACACTTGGTTCGTAAACAAAAGAGAGCATAGTGATAAATCAATTTAGAACAAGCATCTTACGCAGCCATTTATTTTACGCACAGTTCAGCACTATTTACATGCAATGTAAATTTGCAATACCATTGTTCATACCCAGTGATGGGCACGAAATACATTAAATGTATTCAAATACTAAACACAGGGTCCAAATGTATTTGCAAACTAAATACTAAGTACATTTTAAAATGTATTGAAATACTAAGTACTGCATACATGCAACTATTTAGATACTTTAGTAAATACTTTTCTCTTAGTACTAAATTTACATATTGAAGAATCAAGATACTCGTACATTGAGTGTACTTAATAGACCTTAAGATATAATTCATTTATAGTAATAATCTTAGCGCTTCTTTAAAGTGTACGTGCTCTGTACTGTCGTACGGGAAACTATCTTCACTATCATTGAAATGCAACTAGAATTTCAAGTAGCCGGACTAAAAATTTTTATAGTCTAAAAATTTGGCTCGACCCAACAGCTTTTAAATCACTGGAAAATATTCGAAAGAAGTGTACACAGTATCATTTCACTTTCCGCAACTATTTTTAATATAATTTTACAAACACCAGTACAGTTGAATAGAATCCTGCCTATGCTGTTCTGCATTATTTTCATAAATTGCCGATGTATGACAATATGCAAAAGAATGTTATTAAATACAGAATATTTATGCAGACATAATTTACTTACATTCCTTTGAGATAAGTTCATGAGAATCCCCCTGAGGTATGATGAAGGAAGGGGATTGTCTTTCACATATTTTTGAAACTTTGTGTTCCTCGGGAGGAGGGATAGATAGGACTTCCGAGTTGCACTGAAGGATTCTATTAATTTCATTGATATGGCTCATCAAAATAAAAATTCGCCTACGTCCAAAATCAAAACACTTTGTGACTTTGAAGGAGGTCTGTGCAGAACGCGGAATTGTCACGACAACGGCCTGTAAGAACTTTGTACTGTCATCCGGCAATTTTAGTTCTAAGTTCATGGTCCCTTTCACGTCTAAGTAACTACTCCTCCGGTTGTTATCTCACATGGCTCGACAATGTCATTAACGGCACTTTTTTTATTAAAGTGACGTACGCTCCGGTATCAATGAAAGCTTTTCTATAAGAGCTATTAATTAGTAATTGAAATACTGGTGGCTGTAACTTCCTGGAAGCTCTGTTAGAATAGGGTATAGAAGCGACTTTTTTGGTTATCGCGTAAATTCGGTCTTTATTGTCTACAACTGATAAGGTATACTTTATCAAAGAATGGGTTTCAGGATTAGTAGTCAAAACTTTGCGAGCAAAGGGCGGTGCACTTTTAGGACAGCCCACATTGGTTTTGTAAAGACTACAAATCTTACAGCGATTACACCAGGTTGTACCTATCACAATGTTTACAAAATTACTTCTCATCCGTAGACAATGGGTATTCATTTAAAGCGAGGTTACCTCTATTGAAATTCTGACCAGAGGGCACATATTTTTGTGGGCTTTTGAAGCATCCTTTTGCCATCACCTTGGCCAAACGTTTCGCTTCTTTCGGTCCGGCTTTACTTCACTGATCAGTCTTATACCTTTGTTTACAGTCTTTAGAAAAAAAATCTATTTCATTACAATTCCAACAACGAACATTTACATTTTTCCTTACTGAAATAGACTCATCTGATTCTTGAAAAGGTGGCGAGTTGTATTGTTGTGCCGACATGGAATTGTAACATGGGATCATTCCGCGAGGACGCGTACCACGAACTCGGGCTCCGTGGCGCCTTGTACGTGGCTGCCGAACTAGTATCGTAGAAGGGGCCGCTGAGGGTCTCTTGCTAGGTAGACGGAGTGTTGAGGAAACTCTTTCCTTGCACTCGTTGTAATCGAACTTTGAATTCTTGGGTGACCTTTATATCCGTTTCTGATGCTTCTGTGACTGGTGTTTGAGCCACGATATTTTGCTGTGTAAACGCTGCCCTTCTTCGATGTTCGCTGCAGTTGCCGCTGTCAGATAGAGTACCACTCTATCGCTTGGATTGTCTTCTTTTAAATAGACGTCCTTGAGCTGCCGTAGTGCGTAATCGATCATTGAATTAAACCAAAACCACACTAACAGATTACTACTGCGTTTTAGTGTGGTGTTCGCGCAGCATTCTTCGGTAAAAACATACACTGCGAGAAAAGAACACAAGAACTCTTTCACTATTTCTGTTGGTTCTCTGTGTTC
The DNA here is from genome assembly GCA_006783055.1 of Trinorchestia longiramus. Taxonomy (NCBI): domain Eukaryota; kingdom Metazoa; phylum Arthropoda; class Malacostraca; order Amphipoda; family Talitridae; genus Trinorchestia; species Trinorchestia longiramus. Next base: position 12,442 of record VCRD01009616.1, read on the forward strand.
TTTTCCTATGTCATAGCAGGGCCCATTGAAATAAGCGTTGACAGTCTAATTACGTGCGACCTTGCTGCGTTCGGTGATCATACGTACTTCATTTGTTGACGCCCTCGCTGCTACGACGAATGATACGCTGTCTTCGTTTATGTAACGCGCTTTAATAGCAGTGCATATTTCTTCATGCGAATTTTTTTTAACGGGATCGTCGAAAAGTGCTGTGATGACCATTCTTGCGTCGTCATATTTCTTGTCAGTACAATCTACATATATAATCGGCTATGTATCTCCCTCTCTGTGTATGTCCGTCCCATTACTTCCTATCTATTATTGAAGAAGATTATTGAACTAAAATCAGGACAGGTACGCATATATTACAAGCATTATATTGTGGATACCAAAGGCACCGGATCACTATAAAACACGCCATTTGTTCCGTTATTAGCTTTCTTCTCTTACACGACCATGTTATCGTTAGGTAAGATATAAAATGAAAGTACTGTGTGTATTCAAGAAAAATATTCTGACGCTGATGGTACCACAGGTGAATTGAAAAATGTATTTATTTCATAGATCCTTAATTTTCTTACTTTTGAATCAAGGAATTTTAACGGGTACTATCTGGGCTACGTTATTGTTAGATAAGATGCACAATGGAAGTCCTGTATATAGCTATTAATGAAAAGTGTTCATTTGAAACACAATAATTCGTCGTAAATCTTCACTGTTTTTATCTTCATAATAATTTCACATTAGTCAAATCTAAATCGTGAAATTTCCACGGGAACTGGCTAGTACATTAATAATTCGATGAGGCCTGTGGACGATTGCAGTGCATGTGCATGACTGAAAAACCTTTGAATAATGAAGGTACGTGCTCACTGCTAAACTGTTTATGCGTGATTGAGGTACATGTGCCTCATTAATGCCTTCATTTTAGACGGGATAGTACTTGGGTAACCACCCAAAAATGTATCAAACGGCTCGTCTCTGCTGCCATTTTTTATTCCATTCTACTCTACTTCAACTGACCACAGAAAACAAAAAAGAAGCTTCTTGCATTTCTAAGTGCAGCCCTTGTTTTTACTAAAAAACTTACCTTTACTCAATCAAGAAGTTTAAAAGGCGGGTTGAACTATCATGTACGTGCGTTTTGCATCTCATTATTCAACTCATGTGTATTTTTACGGTGAATTCGTGAATACATCATTCTGTAATCCGGTATTTTTGTGAAAAGTTTGACAACGTAAGGCTTTTTCACGCATGCAACGTTGTGGAGCATAACATGTATATACACATATTTTGCATTTTTGATTTTATAAAATTTGATACCTATTGTCATTATTATTATTACTATAATTATGATTATTATTATGATTATTATTAGAACTATGATGTTCTTATTATTATCAATATTTGTATGATTGTGTCCATTAATATTAAATTAGTATCATTATGATTATCATTACCAATACTGCTAATATTCTCATGATTACTACAGTAGTGTCATACATTGTGAGGAATGACATGTTCCTCAACTCTTTTTTGGGGTTGAATATAATTCATTGATTATCATCTTTTGCACTATCATGAAAAACTTCCACCTAGAATTGTTGCGGTATTCGGTAGTTTTTCCAATGATGTGGGACCTGAAGTCAAGTAAATTCCTAGTCATAAGCAAATGTTGGGGTAATGCCTCACCGCTGCCAGAGTGCTGAAGACTTTGGAGTGCTGAGTGCTGAAGACTTTGGAGTGCTGAGTGCTGAAGACTTTGGAGTGCTGAGTGCTGAAGACTTTGGAGTGCTGAGTGCTGAAG
>VCRD01009620.1:0-14240 GCA_006783055.1 Trinorchestia longiramus
GTAACCTTCACGACACAGCCAGTAACCTTCACGACACAGCCAGTAACCCTCACGACACAGCCAGTAACCCTCACGACACAGCCAGTAACCCTCACGACACAGCCAGTAACCCTCACGACACAGCCAGTAACCCTCACGACACAGCCGCGAATGGCCGTGCGAGATAGCGTCTCAAGTGCGTGAAGTGTAAGATTTCAATCTTACGAAACGTACCAATCACGCCGAGTACACGTGAATATTTTAACTACTGACCGAATAATTATCAAAGTGATTAAAAGTGTCTACTGTTGAAGTTTTGAACGAAATAATTAGACGACAAACAAGATATCTAGACAACAAGCAAGCTATTTGATAACAAGCCCCACATTGGAAAGCAAGCTGCCCTCGTAGACCGCATACCAGCAAGGTAACCGGAGCACGCTGACCACCCGCTTATACCTCAGAGCCCGAGCCAGCGAACAAACGACAAGGAAAACCATTCCTGCGCAACTACAATCATCTGCCATTTTCTACTAGTACTACAGGAAGTCCCCGCTTTTATTACCAAAATCACGACTCAGACTTATTACAACTGGTAATAAAAGCGAGACATGACTCGAAGTTATTATATAATTGGAACTCCTTAAACATTTCATTTTCTATGAGTTAGAACAAAAGAGAATGGTCTTGAGGGCTCAACTTAGCGTACGTTGCGGTGCTTGTTTCCAGAATCAGCTGATGAAAGCTCTGTGATGAAAGTTCAAAGTAGCGAATGAATTAAAAGTATTAAAATTTAACCACAGCGTAACTCTCACTCAGTATAGGTGAGTATGTAGTTAGTTTGATACCTTGATTTTTATAATTGTCTTACATTGAACAAGCAGTAATTTTATGCGCTGGAAAATATTTTTATCTGTAAATTGGGACATGTTGAATAGCACTCGAAGTTTAAATTATTTGTAATGTGAGTTTTAATCGTCTTATTTGCAGCCCTTCATTATAACTTCAAAAAGGAAAGAAACACATAAAGACCAAATTAATTGTTTAAAGAAGAGAACAAAAATATCTTTCGAAAAGAAGATAGAAGTAATAAAACGTGTTCAATATGGTGAATCTCAGAATGAAATTGCCAGAGAACTATGCCTCAACAGTCCTACAGTCGCAAACATTTTAAGAAGCAAAAATAAATATAATGAGTTGTCAAATAAAAGCGCATCTCCATCTCCCATTAACTTAAGTGCTACAAATGTATCATATCGACGTATTGATTTAATCGTCGAGATGGAGAAAAAACGAGTAGAATGGTTGAAAATACAAAATGAGAATTACACCCCAGTCAGCAATCTTTTATTGTAAGAAAAAGGTATTGCTATATTTGATAGTTTGAAATCATCACACAGCGGTTCGACAAAAGATGAAGAACAAAAGTTTGTTGCAATTCGTGGATGGTTACACAGGTTCAAGAAAAGAACTAATTTACACGATGTAAAACTGCAAGGCGAGGCTGCTGACGCGGATAGAATTGCAGCAAATGAATTTCCAAATAAATTTGCTGATTTCATTACAGATGGTCAATACTGTTGTCAACAGATATTTAATGCGGACGAGACATGTTTGTTCTGGAAAAGAGGTCCATCCAGAACATTCATTGCAAATAGTGAAAAATGTGTTCCGGGACATAAAACTGCAAAAGACAGATTGACGTTGTTAGGAGGAAAGGCAGCTGGTGACTGCAAAAGGCAAATTGAAGTCAATGCTAGTTTATCACTCCCAAAATCCTCGAGCTTTAAAGGGGTTAGTGAAAGCATCTCTGCCTGTTATATGGAAAACAAATACCAAAGCATGGGTACTCGAAATTTTATTCAATGAATGGTTTTTCAATCATTTCATTCCTGAATGTGAAGGATACTGTAATGATCAGAAGATACCTTTTAAAATATTGCTTCTACTCGATAATGCTCCTGCAAATTTCGGTGATATGCATCCTAATGTGAAGGTAATTTATCTACCCCCAACACAATATCCATTCTTCAACCAATGGACCAATGTGTAATTGCATCTTTCAATGCGTATTATTTACTATCCACTTCTGCTAAAATAGTTAAGGAAAATGAAGATGAGAAAATGTCGTTGAAAGATATATGAAAAAGTACGATATCTATTATGCCATTAAAAACAGCTGATTCCTGGGCTGAAGTGAAGCAGACCAACATGAAAGGGGTCTGGAAAAATTTGTGTCCCCAGTTTTTCTTAAACAATGTCGATGTCTTCAATGTCTCTATTGATGATTCAAAGCAAGATATAGGATTAGCAAAAAAATTGAAGTTAAATGTTAGTGAAGATGACATTGAAAATTTGATGGCGTGTTCTCCAGAAGAAGACGATGGAGTGTTAAACTTTTCTAGTGAGACTGACAGCGATAGCGATGATGATTTTAACACCGAACGAACACCAGCAAAAATGTTCACTGAAGCTAAACTTGATGAGGCCTTTTCACTAATTTCCGATGCCAAAAAGTTGTTAGAACTTCAAGATCCTAATTCTGAAAGATTCTGTAGGTTCTCTCGTGACATTACTATCTATGTTCAAGTGTGTCGATCAATATACAATGAAACAAAGAACGGTAAATATCATTCTTGTTTTACTTTGAAGCCGTCCACATCAACACCTGATGAAACTTCGCAAGCAGATGTGATTATTGACTGTTCCGTAATTGAGATCAGTGAAGATCCGTAAACAAAATATATTTTTTTTGTTAGGGAGGGGGGTATTTTACGTTAAAATAATTAAACGTAATACTGAAAAGTGAAAATATTTCATTCTGTTATATCACATTAAATATTTGGTTATCAATCTCTTGTTTGTTATATTATATACATGTATCGCGTATGTATTATATATAGCCACTGATAACATTTCTTCTGTTATAAAGACTAATTCCTGAACCAATTGCTTCTAATAACCTTAGCTGAATAAAAATACTGATGTTTATTGTAGTTACCATGAAATAAACATCACAAAAAATGGTCTCCGTTTTCTACGTCTACGTACTGTAATAACTTCGAGACGTGCCTCGCAATTATTACAGCTTTTATAAAAGCGGGGTGTAATAAAAGCGGGGCCTGCCTGTACTATCATCATCTGCCACTATCACCTATTGTTATTTATATCACTACTGTCTACTGTTCTACTGATATCTACTGCTACTGTCGACTACTACCACCACGGTCTACTACCATTCTGCTGCCGCTGTGTGCTGCCAACAACTGCCGCTGTCAACTCCTGCTGCCATCCTACTGCCGCTGTCAACTCCTGCTGCCATCCTACTGCCGCTGTCAACTCCTGCTGCCATCCTACTGCCGCTGTCAACTCCTGCTGCCATCCTACTGCCAACAACTGCCGCTGTCAACTCCTATTGCCACCCTACTGCCAATGACTACTGCTGCCCTTGTCTACTACTGCCGCTGTCGACTACAATTACTGCCGCTGTCTACCACTGCCCGACCACTACTGCCTCCGTGTACTACAATTACTGCCGCTGTCTACTACAGTCTACCCCTACCATCACTGCACTGTCTACTGCTACCATCATTGCACCATCTACAGCTAACATTTATTTCATTTCTGCGCTTGTGTTTCTGTGTTTGTAACATTTATTTCATTAATGTGTTTTTGAAACCCTTATAAGCGTTAATCAAAGTGCAGTGGATGTTGGTACTGTACGAATAGCAATAGAATCCTGTTTTTTCAATGGACGAAAACTATTTTTGATACGTGTGTTCAGTTTCGGGGAATCTTCATAAGCGTTGCTTCTGTGTAAAAAACAGAATAGCTTTCAACACACGGAAAAAAATATTATTTTGATTTCAAACTTAAAAATATCGAATGAATCCTTTTCATTCAATCCTTTGGTTTATGGAAATTATTATAATAGGAATTTACTAATGGGAATCTTTTTCGATATCAACTAAAAACAATCTTGATAGAAGAAACAAATTCTAATATTTACCTTTTTCAAGTACCAAATTTAATCATTTTGCAACTAAACAATTATGATACTTTGATTAGACATTAATGAAGGGATTTTATTATGTTTGACTAAAATTTAATATTGAAATCTTGTGCTTCGATACGAATTTGGGAATCCTGTGCCTAGATACTATTCTTGTGATTTTTCGATTTTACAACAAGATGATAATCGTGTACTTTGGTGACTGATTATTTTAATAATGGTGACTGGATAATATTCTGCTACTAGACAAAAATACTGCGGCTGAACAATAGTCTTATGATTGTGTGACAGGTTGCTGACTGCAATTTGTGGTTGTGATCGATTGTGATTTTATGGTTGTGATCTTATGACTTTTGTCATATTTGTTAACTTTTTGGCTGGACTGAAATCTTATGACTTCGTGACTGGTCACTGACTTCGTAATCTGGGGATTTGACTCTAACTTCATAATTTTGTACCTATTCGCTAAATTTGCATTTGACAATCGGTAACTAATTTTAAGATCTCAAGATCAGATAATAATTTTGTAATTTGAACAGTATGTGCCACGAAATCAGTAGATGATCACTGAAAAGCAAAACGCAAACAGGTTGACGTATACAAAGAATGGAGTCCAACCAAAATACAGAAAAAGCTTCAAAAGCGAAAACAAGGTACTGCCAAGAATGCGAGGCAACATACAGTTTGCAACTTTTCAACATGAGAGGTTGCAATATGGAGAAGTGCCGCTTCTGTTATTCCAACCATGAATCAGCAGCGATCATTGACAATCACGCAAAATTCAAGAACTCAGCCGTCAACTCGAATTCGACCGTCAAATCGAACTGCTGTCAGGGCACTTAGCAACAATTGAGCCAAATCAAAAACAAAATTACAAACACGAGCTGATGGTTCAGTCTTCGGAGACTCAACTTGAACAGCATTACCTACTAATAACCATCCCCAGCATATTAAAATTATTACTAAACGTTCAAACTTCCATCTGAAAACCAAGAACCGTTTTAACGCATCGAAAGATGAAATAAAAAATAACGCATTGAGAGACGAAATGGAAAATAATATCAACTCTACAAAGGAACAGACAACTCAAATATCAAATGAACATAATCCACAACAAACTCAATCTCATACCCAACCTGCTGAAATCCTCGAACCTATTCGCAAATTAAACAAAATTACCAACAAATCTGCAAAATTTTGATGGAAATAAACGTACAACTATTGAAAAAACTACGAAAGAACAAGAAAAACCCTCTTGTATTTCTCATTGGAGACAGCATCATCCAAGGACAGAAAACTGAGTTTAAGCAGGGGTTAGATCAGCATAAAATTCTCTGCCGCCCCAAAATACTAGTTCCCGAAGTAGTCCACCTAGTAAAAGATCTACGATGCACAAAGTACATAGTTATAGTTCTTTGCGGAACACGTGAGTTAGAACATGGGACCCAAGAAGAAATCTTCCCTACTATTTGAAGCGTTAATCCGTAAAGTGAAAAACAAATCCATGAACGCTATCATAATTAACTTTCTTCCGCGAAGAAAGGATATGAATCTAAATACCCAAATTCTACTAACTAATGAAAAGGTTAAAGAAATATATGCAGGAAAAGGCGTCATATACCTAGACCTGATGTCCCATTACACTGGACAGAATGATCTTTTCAAGAAAGATGGCATTCATCTGAATGAAGTCGGGCAAGCAAAATGAGGAGCTTACTGACCATCGCCACGCTTGAACTAACCACCACATTGGAACAAAATTGGCAACGTACAAAATTCTACGGGCATATTAAAAATATATCCAGAGCATCAACAAGGCAAAGCAAAAAAAAATCGGACAACTATAATTCGACCAACATAGAACTAAATGATCCTCGAAGACACAGGAAAGCAGTAAAGAGTTTGACTATTACACGTTCTTGTCCATACAAACTACGTTCACATAACGTACCCTACCCCGCTATCCAACATGGAAAAAACAACAGCGCATCCGACACGAACAAGCCAAAAAACGAACAGCTCTCCCGACAAATCGGTATCACTTAACCTCACCTCTGCAGCACACATCTCTGGCTCTGAAGAAACGCTTGCAAAGTCACAAAACTATCGGCAGCCTGACCACGTCCATTGGGATAACCTGAATAAAACTGCATTATCACAGCACGAATATAGACTAGGGCATCCTACTGGTTGGCAACGCACAAAGCCTCCTACCAAAAATGCCGGAACTTCAAGCCATTGCGTCAACGTTCCCTTATCTACGTCAAAGAAAAGCTGCAACCCCAAATCAAAACTAAGTGAGCAACAGAAAAATCGGAAATACTACATCTCAACATCCAACTGCATCCAGGACAAACTATTAAAATTGTGCTCGTGTATAGGAACCCAACCTGCACAGCAATTGAAGATGACGAATTCTATGATTGCCTTGATAATATTCTTAGTACTCCTCCCGAAACACTAATCATGGGAGACTTCAACTTGCCCCACATAAACTGGACTACTCGGCAAAGTCAAGCACCCGGCTCAAAACTTATTGATCTCATGAATACAAATTCCCTGCAGCAGCATGTCAACGAACTAACTAGAGGAAACAACATTCTTGACCTCGTCATGACGACTACTGACCTCAGTATAAACGGCCTAGAAGTTACGGACAAGATCGGTGACCACCAGATGATAAACTTCTCGCTCGAAGTACAAGACCCTAACACAAGGACTCAACATAAACAAGTCCTCGACTACAAACAGGCAAACTTCGAACTAAAGAAAGAAGAGCTTAGCAGCTATAACTACGAAGTACTCATGAGCAACAAAAACGCCGAGGAATGCTACATGATACTCAAAGATAAGATTGCAACCGCTACAGAACACCATATCCCAAGAAAGCGAATCAGGCCAACCAATAACCCTCATTGGTTCTCACAAGAGATTAAACGCCTCATCAATGCAAGACAACATTCGTACAGAAGACTCAAACGATACCGAACAGAACCCCATCGTCAAGAACATATCCACGCCTGCAGGGCTTTTAAGCGAACGATAAAATCTACAAAACGAAATAAAGAAATTACAGTTGCAGCACAAGCTAAAACTAACTCGAAAAGCTTCTACAAATATTTGAACGACAAACGACTCAAAAGAGACACTATTGGACCACTGATTGATTCTGAGGTCTCAACGCAAACGAACAACAAGAGCACAGCCAAAATTCTTAATACATACTTTATTTCTGTGTTCACTCACGAAGACAACTGAAATCCCGCAACCTCATGTTTTAAACACTCAGGAAATCCTGTCAGATGGCGTATTTACAGTAGCAGAGGTAGAGAAACAGCTCAGTATTTTAAACCTATTTAAGTCAACCGGACCTGACGGCCTTGGTTCCCGGATACTCAACGAAACAGCCGAGGTAATAAGCGAACCTCTAACAAACGTCTTCAATCGATCACTTGAAACTGGAATAGTTCCGAAAGATTGGAAGCGGGCAAATGCTACTCCTATTTTCAAAAAGGGGAACGAACAAATACCTAATAACTATCGTCCAATCAGTCTAACATCTGTCATCAGTAAAACAATAGAAAGACTACTTAAAGTCCGTATAACAAAGCACCTTAATGACCAAAATCTTGTTACTAACACCCAGCACGGATTCAGGGAAAAACGTAGCTGCCTCACAAACCTTTTTGATTTCTTTAAAGAAGTTAACCGCATATACGAACGTACAAAAGCCGTAGAACTTGTATATCTAGACTTTTAAAAAGCCTTCGATAAAGTTCCCCACGAAAGACTCGTGGCCAAAGTGGAAGTGCATGGAATACGATACAACTACTCCCGATGGATACGAAACAGGCTCACTGGTCGCACTCAACGCGTTATAATTTACGATGAAACAAGTGATTCAACGCTTGTAACATCTGGAGTCCCTCAAGGCAGGGTTTTAGGCCCGCTTTTCTTCATCATCTACATTAACGATCTTGATGTCGAAATTATCAGTAAAATCATCAAATTCGCCGATGACACGAAACTGTCAGAGCATTGACCAAAAGAGACGGAGCAACTATCCAATCAGATCTCAACTGTCTTCTACAATGGACTGAAACCTGGCAAATGAGCTTCAACATTGATATATGTTCAGTAATGCCTGTTGGTGCAAATAACCGGCATTTTCAACACACGATGAATGATATACCCATTGAAATAGTCCAGCAACAAAAAGATCTAGGTGCCATTGTCACTAAAAATCTCAAACATGACAAACCAGTAGAAAATGCGTCAAAAATGCGAGGAGGGTTCTTGGTTTCATTGCACGAAACTTTCATTACAAGTCAAAGAACATAATATTACCGCTCTATAAAACGCTAGTCCGGTCTCATTTAGAATATGCAGTGCAACTCTGGTCTCCTACCTCACGAAAAGATATTAACCCCTCCCCCGGCAGAAACGTATAAACGTTTTCACAAAATGTTCTTTTTTCAGTCGTCGACAAGTATACTCGTCTAAAACTTTACCTTCAAAAACCAGCTACATACGTACATACTCGTCGATTTTAAGCCTTTGTAAGCCATGAACCAAAAAGTTCTATATAGAACCAAAATAAAAAAATTAGTCTGAAAAAGAAACGTTTTAACAAAAAAATTGTTTGGGAAGGGGTTAATAAAATGAAAAAATTAGCTTAAACTAACGTAGATGATTCCAGAACTCCGCAATCTCAGTTACGAAAGACGTCTTCAACGCCTTGAACTTATATCCCTAGAACAAAGAAGACTGCGAGGACAACTTATTGAGACCTTTAAGAATCTCAACGGCCTTAACAATGTAATCCTAGAAGGGCTTTTCGAAAGACCCGGTAACGTACGAACCCTGAAATAACGGTCAAAAATTATTACTGAGAAACTTAAAGACATCTCAAGTTATGAACTTTTTCCCGTTAAAATTGCCGCAACTTGGAACCAGCTGCCAGAAAACATAGTTTCTGCTAGCATTGTGAACACATTCAAAAATCGTGTCGATAAATTTTGGATTACGAACCTCCCCAGTATTACATCCTACTAACTCTATGTCCCTAACTCCTTAAGGTTAATGTATGATTGAGATAAATGCGCGTGACATAAATGCCTGGGCGTGAGTGATACGTGTGCACATGACTAAATTGACTTACGTGGTTAAGGTGTATGGCATGACTTTTTGATTTGCTTTAGACGGCATGGGACTTCGATGTTGAACCAAGAATGGGCCAAATGGTTCATTCCTATTGTGTTATTCTATTCTATTCTATTCACAACTATACCAGGGGATGTGGTTCATATTGTGACATTCAATCGAAATTCAAGCTTACTGGTTTTTGATGATAACATTTCTCCCTAATTCCTTTTTTCCTTGAAATTACCTCACCCAGGTAGCTGTGGTCGGCTCGTATGTTATCTGATGCGCATCTTCCACTACTCTTCTTTTTCTTTTTAGAACTCTGTGATCTCTCTTGGAAGTTTTTTAAAGATTCTCTCGAATAATGGAAAAATTTTCCTTTATAATTCAAAACTGTGAGCAATTGTGAATTGTGCCTCTGCATTAAAAAAATGCAGTTGGACTGATTAGATAGCCTCGGTGAGAAATCCTGATTGTTAGTTTTGATGTGTTTCTAGTGATGAATTATATCAAATTTTATTAGTGATGTTAAACTTTGTGTCTTTTAAATGAAAATCTTAGCATCGAATAACCGAGATTATTTTTAATTTTCAATGATGTGTTATAGACAAGTAACTTGATAGCAAAAGCCCCGAGTTAAGTGTTTTTGAGCAGTGGTCCATAGGCTCAATTCCCTCAAAGATCAACATTAGATTGTTGATGCCTGCACAATTGTGAATGCCTGCATAGCTTGTGCATTTAAGCAAGGAATGCGTTGAGTGATAAATTATATTCCATACGTTAAATAGAAATAAAAGCTTCTCTCTTTGGAGCAACTATGGTTTGTTACTCATAATTTCAAGAAAAATGACAGTGGAAGCTATAAGTAAGGCTGTAACACACATAATGATGATCTGTGTTCTTCCGCTGAATTGTAGTGGGGTTAATGTAATTATTTAATGTCACTAGTCAATCTTTAATTTGTTCGATATTGCTAGTTTTCGAGATCGAATAGTTGGTTTAAACTTAGCGTTAAATAAATCCTTAATCTTTTCACGAATCTTCTGATAAAATACCGTTCCGAGTTGATAAAGGTTTTTTTGCTTTCATTCAGGGCAATTGACATGGCTCATAGCAAAGGGGACCGCGTAGTTACTGAATAATGTCGTTCTTCATCCTCATACCTATTATATTTATTACCATTCTAAATGAAAGGAATTCATAGATAAATTTTTTAGTTAAACGAATAATAGGAATTTACCTAACTAATCGATCAAAGGTGTCACCGGTCTTACTGGCCAATCAATGTCAGGTCGGCCAAGAGTTTCCAACCAGCAAACCCGGCAACAAACTATAAGGTTTACTGCACGGTTCTTTTCCAAGTTTGAGTGTCCAATAATACTTCTATTAAAAAGGGGTTTATACATTTATTTTTTTGCACTTATGAATCACAGTATTTAAAAAAGTATAGATGTATATTCATGTATTTATTGCACCACGAATTGCAAAGAAAAGTTGATAAGGAGTATCGAATATTGCACCAATGGCTCAGCGAGGTGTACAAAAATCGGCAGCAAGGATCTTTGCATCAAGTAACCACTCGACTGCAGACTGAATAAGTGTTGTCACTCTGACTGCAGGCGTTCGACTACCACTACTACCTTTGCCGGCCGTCCTTCGATACATAGGGGACCACACAAGCGACATACCCAAGTTACTAAGACGAACACCCCTAACGTACACACCCTGCTGAAACCTAGTGAACGACTAGGTCATTCCCAGAGGCAAAAACTTGTTTTGGTACCGTAGCGTTGCGTGAATTTAAACGTTGTTTTCGTTGAGCATCAAGGCCTGCAAGTTTGAATGATGCCCGGAAATATTACGCATCATTTTTGCTGAACTCAGGCAGGGAAGTGAGAACTTCTATTTGATTCTTTAGTGTATCCCCGCTCTCGGTTAATGAAAACCTACGTTGTTAGTTGTGAATGCTCCTATTGATTTCTATAATCCATATTTTTTATTTTGTTTTATTACCAGTGTTGTCGTAACGCATCTCCCTGTGTCAGACCTGTATGTGGAGGGCGAGAATGTGATGCAGCTGGCGTCGATGGCTAAGCTGAAGTCGGGTAGACTGGCACGGGAGATTACTGACAGTTGTCTCCAGTACTGGGGGGGCATGGGCTTCACAAACGAGGTGAGCTCTTCTCAGTCTCCTACTTCTTATATTCTATTTGAGAATTTGTAGTGTTTTTAAGTCTTAAAGAATAATTTTGTCGTAATGTTGTTTAAAATAATGCACCAAGTTGGGAAATACAATCAAAGGGCAAGTTTTAGGCTTGTGGATAAAAATTTGAAGCAACTTCAAACCCTAAAGTTAAAGTTTTCCCATCATACAATACTGACCTCAATTAGCTTCTCATCAGACAACACTGACTCCAATTAACTTTTCATCAGACAATACTGAGCTCAATTAACTTCCCATCAGACAATACTGACCTCAATTAGCTTTCCATCAGACAATACTGACCTCAATTAGCTTTCCATCAGACAATACTAACCTCATTTAGCTTTCCATCAGATAATACTAACCTCATTTAGCTTCCCATCAGACAATACTGACCTCAATTAGCTTATCAGACAATACTGACCTCAATTAGCTTCCCATCAGACAATACTGGCCTCAATTAGCTTCCCATCAGACAATACTGGCCTCAATTAGCTTATCAGACAATACTGGCCTCAATTAGCTTCCCATCAGACAATACTGACTTCAATTCCCTTCCTATCAGACAATACTGACTTCAATTCCCTTCCTATCAGACAATACTGACTTCAATTCCGTTCCTATCAGACAATGCTGGTCGTATACAGCAGCTGCTTGCGTGAACAAGCCTTCTATGTGTTATTGCTTGCTTGTTTCTTTTTCTTTGGATCAACTTGTCATCTAAGACGACTGATGCGGATCTATTATACCTGTGAATCGAGGGTTTTTTAGTGACCATCACAATAATTTAAATTATTTACCATTTGTATTTTGTGATGTACATTAGTTTTTCTGTAAGAAAGATTCTATTCAGTCAAGTGAGTCTGAATTGTACCCATGTAGTTCAACCCCTCGTTGTAATCTCACTACCACTGGTTCTGTACGCCTGCTCTGCGCTGGACCTGCTTATCAAAACTCTTTACTGAAACCGGTTGTTACAGACTGCTATTTACAGTATCTGTGGAGCAAAAAAGATTCACGGGAACTTCCCTCTTGTGATAGTAATATATGTTGCAATTTTAAATATTAGTTGCGTCGGTGTTAGTTATTGTGGTTCTGTGGCAACAGTGATAGCAGAAAACTGACGCTAGAAAGCAACCTCGCTTACCGAAGAGAACCACTGCTGTTATTGTTGTTTGTCCAGCGGGTGATCTGGGGGAACTCAGGGGTGTGGGGGGAGGTTCGAGCTGGTGGCGGATAGGTTGAGAGTGAAAGGACACCGAAGAGGAAGGTTGCCGTCGACCCTGGGTCCAGCCAGAGGTCTAGAGGGGTAAGGTGCGTAGGGGTGGCGGGTTAGCTGAAGAGGTGGCTGGTGGGCTGGTCTGCGGTGCCGCAGGCAGGGTACGTGGACTCCCCTACACTGTTCCTAGAGGGTGTCTCAAAAAAATGTAAATGTAACGCACCCTTGGTGTGCGTTATCAGCGTTGTCTGAACAATAATGGTCATCAATTCGAACATTTGCGAACATGATTCTTTAATCACATTTGTCTTCTGTATTCGAAGCTATTCTATTTCACTGTATGTTCATAAATAAAGGATCTCGTCATTCGAAGTGTGAGTACATTTTTTTGAGACACCCTGTATCTAGGCCAGGTACGAGTTTAGGGCTCTGCTGTGGCCCGATTGCCGTTGGGAGAGGAGAGTGCGGGTGGATCTGGGAATGGACCGTTTTTGTTCGGAAATGGTTGGGGGGAGGGACAGTTGGAGGACCCTGTTGGGGTCTGCTGCACCGATGGCCTACTGAGGTGTGGAGGAAGTTTATGGATTGCCTGTAGGTGGAGGGAAGACAGTCCTCGTCTGAAGATAGAGGGGAACTATGGAGAGTAGAAAACGGGATTGGAAGATATGTTTCATGCTGCGTGGGCCGGAGGGTTGGGTGACTCTGTGGTAGTTGGAGTGGTGAGGGCGGAGGTAGCTGAAGAGGTACTAGGAGCAGAGGAGGGAGAGGTGGTCAACTACAGGGAGGACTTTCGTTTCCTTATGAAGGTGCGAAACGGAAGCCATTTTGTGGGAAGTGTATAAAAAGCTCTTGTAAACTGGTTATACTGCGTTCACAAGACATGTGAGGGACATGACGGTTAGGACGGAGTCTTAGGACACAGATGCCTAGTCCCAGACTCTAAACGAGGCTAGTGTGTATTCTGTATTGATGTTGCAGGTGCTGGTGAGCAGACTGTACCGTGACATGCGCCTGGTGAGCATTGGGGGCGGGGCTGATGAGGTTATGCTGGGCATCATAGCCAAGACTATGGGGAACCTGCCGTCTCGTGGCAAGTGATCAAGTGATGCCTTCCCTTCATCGCGGTACTGCAAAGTACCACTGAGCTGAAGTGCTCTGTGTTCTATATGCACTGTCACGTCTTTCAATAAATGAAGCGAGATAGTGCATGAGCTTCCTGATGCACTTCTATGTATGTATTATGGCTTTTAAAGGATACAATTTTTTATTTGTGGGATGAATAAAACTTCGCCCCTGCGGGTATAGCAGTGAAATAAAAAAGATTTCGAATGACTGCAATTTAGTCATAGTGTGATTCACATTACTTACGGATATTTTATGCTACATAAATTGTTTGCCCTGTAGTAAATGAAATACGCAAAATTTTAATAACAGTGCAGACTCTTTTCATGTAATGGAGAACAATTTCCAGCGCCAAAATTGAACACATTCATTGCGGTATGACCCACCGGTGGGTCACTCAGGTTAAGTTCTGTAATTAGTTTCAAAGCTTTCTAGTGACTATGTACAAAGTAAAGATTTGCACCGGCTAGGCAACCGCGATGAATGTGTTAATATTCTATTGGTACGTGTGCTGTGAAAACTTTAATGACAGATACATCATAGGTGCATATAGCAGAGGC
>VCRD01009623.1:11033-22976 GCA_006783055.1 Trinorchestia longiramus
TTTCGATGAGAATTATCAAATAGTTTCAATGATTCAAGATTTCGAAGAACACCAGAACAATTGAATGATCCAAACATACTAAAAGTGTGATGATACAGATAGTTCAAGTGTTGTTCAGAAATACTTGAATTTTGGGCTTGGGATGAATGTTAAGGCGTGTGAAGAAATAAATAAATATATATTAGGATAATTAAACTGGTCAACACACTTATTGCTGACCAATGTTTTGAGATTGTTTTTAAAAATTTATGACGAGATGTTCCCAAACGTTATATCGAATTTTTTACAACACATTAGATTTTCATTTGATAACCAATTCGTTTTTAAAACACACTGCATGTACTTACTCAGTAAAGATAGTTTCCTAACTGTTTTAGCTCTAAGCTAATACTTAAAATGTCAAAAGAATTTGAAAGAATAAATGCAATATAAATTAACAGTACTCATTACTAATGCACATAGACTATTTTTCTAAAATAATTAAGACGAGACGACATTCATACACATACCTAAACATTCACAAAAGAAATTTTCACATGCAGAAGTGTCTGGAATGTGTGATGTCTACGCAATCTCGCTGAATACGCCAATAGTAGTCCGTCATCATGTGTGTGTTCTCTAGGTCTTGGTATCTCTCTTCCATAATTATATATTGATGAAAACAAACGCCCTCCGTATTCATCTCTAAAGTCACTAAGGTTCACCAGAAACTTATCAATATGACTTTTGAGGAAATCAAATTTTAAGCGCATGTTGCGGCTTAAACGATGCAAGCCCTCATGTTATGTCCCTACCAAGTTCTTATAGTTAGCAGTCTTTATGTTTCCAAGAAATTCATCCACAACAGCCGAAAAGAAATCTCATGTTCCTTATTCTACGCAAGTCATTGCACTCAAGAAGTTTTGTTTTATCAATAAATTTCTAATTTGTGGCCTATAAAGAACTACAGCCTTAATATTATCCTAATTTAAGCCAGTATATGCTGTACAGATGAATGGGAAACAGACATCATCCATATTAAGAGAACTCAAAAATCGTTTCATCAGTTCTAGTTTGATTTGAAGGACGGGAAGATAATTTTCTCTCGTTCAACAAGTGATTGGTGTATACTATTCTTCTCCCCAATTAACAATTTTTCTGTCAGAGTCCAGCGTTTCTATTCTCAGTGTTTGTCCTTGACTCGACTGTTTCAGAAGAACAAGAAATCCAGATATTTGGACTTGCCCGCGTGTGAGCCTGCTAAAAAATATCATTTTCAGCTCGACACATATGATCCATTTTTCTTCATGATATTCGAGTGAAACTAATCCATATCTTATATTTTCAAGCTTCCCTCTCATCTATACAGAGTGATTATTAGAAATCGTTCCGAACAAGTTTTCATTTTGAAGTGACACACAGTTTACACTTTAATTCGAACTATATATGAGAAATCTATATTCACTTGGATCATAGTCAAAAACATCCATTACATTTAAGGGTCCTGGCATTTCACACCACCAAATCAAATTTTCAATTTAAAGAATGACGAACGCTCTCTATCTACAGTATATTCCGATGAAATTTACATTTGTTTGTCTCGTAATACGAATACTTCTTTCTAAGTCTAGATGCTAACACTTCTCCTAACTTTTTTCACAGATTTAAGTCTCTAACTAAATCTTTCAGTTTCAATAAAGTGAACTTTCCACGTTCTTTGGCCTATGTATGTTCAAAGTTTTGATTACTGTCTAGTTCACTACTTGCATCAGAATCACGTGTATGACTTTCATCGTTCAGAGAAAGAACCTCCTTGAAAAGAGGTACTGGAATTTCCTTTGAATGAAGTACTGGATAATTTGTTTAATATATATTTGAGTCCCGTATATCATGTGTTTTATTTCAGAACAGAAGTTTTTGTTAGAAAAAAGTAGTAATCATTTGCATGTTTTTTTGGCTCCGGCCAGACCGAAGGAATTCGAAATTCTACACCACGTGTCAAACTTTTCTGTATGAACCTTTTTATCAGTATTCAAATTCAGGTACTAAGTTTTGACCAATAAAACTTTTTTAACAGTTGGTGACACTGAGATGCACATAAGTGCAACTTTTCAATCTGTTCTGTGCTGCAGTAGACAACTAGAACAACGCTATTATTTTGGGGCCGCGCCACGATACTGTGCTCTGAAAGTTTTCAGCTAAAATGAACCAGCATAAGTTCCTTAATCACTAAGAAAGAACGAAAATTGTGTCCAAATTAGCTTTTGTTGAATGTGTGAGAGATGTGGCTACTTGTTTGAGCCGTGATGTTCGTACTGTAGAAAAGTGTCTCAGCAATCCGGCAGCCAAGTCCGAATGAAAGGACAAGGGAAAATACAAGGTTTTCACTTTGAAAAAACAGTAAACGGGAAATATGCAGGAACCTTCACGCAGCAAACAAAAATGCCTTTAAGAATGTTGGACTAAGCCGTGATTCAAAAACGACTCTATGTCGAGTGGTGAGAAGTATGACAGAACCCGTTTGCTTGACATAAGATCTTTAATGAAGCAGAAACATAAGGATTCCCGTTATGAATGGGCAACAATTTACCTGAAATTCGATTTTGAGCACGTCCTCTCCACCGATGAAACGTGTGTTACCCTCGACGGATCTAACAAGAGGAGCGAAGTTAATGTTCCAATATCAACTTAACGCCCCCAACGTCTTTGCTGTCAACAAAGGGTAGGAGGTGTTGTGATATGTGCAGGAATTGTTGACAAAAAAATTAGTGGATGCTTTTAGAATCCTTGAAGGCGATAAACTAACTGCAGCTACTTACATAAATTTCTTCAAGAAGATGATGGTTCCTTAGTTCTGGAAGAAGTCTCCTGCCAACAGAATGAAGCTTGTTTTCATACAAGACAATGCCCTGTCATATGCTGCAAAGGTTACGGTAAAATATTAGAGGACCCTTGGGTTCAAAGATGACATACTGATAAAATGGCCAGCATGTTCCCCTCATCTTCACCCTATTGAGAACGTGATCACTTTTTAAGCAACGTCTCTAACAGTAGGGACATCCATTTTTCACCCGAAATAAACTGTGGAATAAACTTGAAACTTGTGCTAAACTGCAACTGAAATTGAAAATTTGACACAATCTATGGAGAGATATCTGTTGACAGTTGTTGAAGCACAAGAAGGCCATACTAATCATAAATGTATGATTTCCGCAAATTGTGTTAAAAAATGTTGATATTAAAATGTTTGTTATCTTCATACCTTGTTTTAGTATCCTTTGTAATTATTGAAATGTAAAGAGTATTGCATTTTGTAGACTTCTCAGGCCGGTGCTCAAAATTATGGCACGTTGAAAATTACCACCGACAGTGGGATTCCACTGTTGCGTGCTGGTACACTGGTGTACCAGATTAATTTTTCAATATGTTATAAAAATAACAATAAAAAATCGTAATATATTGAATATTTTCGAGTTTTTACGGTTTGTATATGTACTTGAAACTTTATTGGGTAAATAAAACGTAGGTATAATCTGAAACTGTGTTTATGAAATAAAATTTTCCTTACATAAATTAAACGGATAAAATATTAAAAAAAAAGTAATATCGTTATCAATACAAAAAGTTAAACACTCCTGATAAAGTTTTCATTACACAAATTAAACCAAAAAATGTTTTNGTTGCAGCTTAAACGATGCGAGCCCTCATGTTATGTCCCTACCAAGTTCTTATAGTTAGCAGTCTTTATGTTTCCAAGAAATTCATCCACAACAGCCGAAAAGAAATCTCATGTTCCTAATTCTACGCAAGTCATTGCACTCAAGAAGTTTTGTTTTATCAATAAATTTCTAATTTGTGGCCTATAAAGAACTACAGCCTTAATATTATCCTAATTTAAGCCAGTATATGCTGTACAGATGAATGGGAAACAGACATCATCCATATTCAGAGAACTCAAAAATCGTTTCATCAGTTCTAGTTTGATTTGAAGGACGGGAAGATAATTTTCTCTTGTTCAACAAGTGATTGGTGTATACTATTCTTCTCCCCAATTAACAATTTTTCTGTCAGAGTCCAGCGTTTCTATACTCAGTATTTGTCCTTGACTCGACTGTTTCCGAAGAACAAGAAATCCAGATATTTGAACTTGCCCGCGTGTGAGCCTGCTAAAAAATATTTTCAGCTCGACACATATGATCCATTTTTCTTCATGATATTCGAGTGAAACTAATCCATATCTTATATTTTCAAGCTTGCCTCTCATCTATACAGAGTGATTATTAGAAATCGTTCCGAACAAGTTTTTATTTTGAAGTGACACACAGTTTACACTTTAATTCGAACTATATATGAGAAATCTATATTCACTTGGATCATAGTCAAAAACATCCATTACATTTAAGGGTCCTGGCATTTCACACCACCAAATCAAATTTTCAATTTAAAGAATGACGAACGCTCTCTATCTATATTCCGATGAAATTTACATTTGTTTGTCTCGTAATACGAATACTTCTTTCTAAGTCTAGATGCTAACACTTCTCCTAACTTTTTTCACAGATTTAAGTCTCTAACTAAATCTTTCAGTTTCAATAAAGTGAACTTTCCACGTTCTTTGGCCTATGTATGTTCAAAGTTTTGATCACTGTCTAGTTCACTACTTGCATCAGAATCACGTGTATGACTTTCATCGTTCAGAGAAAGAACCTCCTTGAAAACAGCTACTGGAATTTCCTTTGAATAAAGTACTGGATAATTTGTTTAGTATATATTTGAGTCCCGTATATCATGTGTTTTATTTCAGAACAGAAGTTTTTGTTAGAAAAAAGTAGTAATCGTTTGCATGTTTTTTTGGCTCCGGCCAGACCGAAGGAATTCGAAATTCTACACCACGTGTCAAGCTTTTCTGTATGAACCTTTTAATCAGTATTCAAATTCAGGTACTAAATTTTGACCAATAAAACTTTTTTAACAGTTGGCGACACTGAGATGCACATAAGTGCAACTTTTCAATCTGTTCTGTGCTGCAGTAGACAACTAGAACAACGCTATTATTTTGGGGCCGCGCCACGATACTGTGCTCTGAAAGTTTTCAACTAAAATAAACCAGCATAAGATCCTTAATCACTAAGAAAGAACGAAGATTGTGTCCAAATTAGCTTTTGTTGAATGTGTGAGAGATGTGGCTACTTGTTTGAGCCGTGATGTTCGTACTGTAGAAAAGTGTCTCAGCAATCCGGCAGCCAAGTCTGAATGAAAGGACAAGGGAAAATACAAGGTTTTCACTTTGAAAAAACAGTAAACAGGAAATACGCAGGAACCTTCAGGCAGCAAACAAAAATGCCTTTAAGAATGTTGGACTAAGCCGTGATTCAAAAACGACTCTATGTCGAGTGGTGAGAAGTATGACAGAACCTGTTTGCTTGACATAAGATCTTTAATGAAGCAGAAATATAAGGATTCCCGTTATGAATGGGCAACAATTTACCTGAAATTCGATTTTGAGCACGTCCTCTCCACCGATGAAACGTGTGTTACCCTCGACGGATCTAACAAGAGGAGCGAAGTTAATGTTCCAATATCAACTTAACGCCCCCAACGTCTTTGCTGTCAACAAAGGGTAGGAGGTGTTATGATATGCGCAGGAATTGTTGACAAAAAAATTAGTGGATGCTTTTAGAATCCTTGAAGGCGATAAACTAACTGCAGCTACTTACATAAATTTCTTCAAGAAGATGATGGTTCCTTAGTTCTGGAAGAAGTCTCCTGCCAACAGAATGAAGCTTGTTTTCATACAAGACAATGCCCTGTCTTATGCTGCAAAGGTTACAGTAAAATATTAGAGGACCCTTGGGTTCAAAGATGACATACTGATAAAATGGCCAGCATGTTCCCCTCATCTTCACCCTATTGAGAACGTGATCACTTTTTAAGCAACGTCTTTAACAGTAGGGACATCCATTTTTCACCCGAAATAAACTGTGGAATAAACTTGAAACTTGTGCTAAACTGCAACTGAAATTGAAAATTTGACACAATCTATGGACAGATATCTGTTGACAGTTGTTGAAGCACAAGAAGGCCATACTAATCATAAATGTATGATTTCCGCAAATTGTGTTAAAAATGTTGATATTAAAATGTTTGTTATCTTCATACCTTGTTTTAGTATCCTTTGTAATTATTGAAATGTAAAGAGTATTGCATTTTGTAGACTTCTCAGGCCGGTGCTCAAAATTATGGCACGTTGAAAATTCGACTAAAATAAATTTCAAATCTTCCTTACTTGAGAATTGATCAATATAAAACTTTAATATAACAATTATAACCTCATGAGGAAGTCAATTCTAAGGATTAGTAATGATTGATAATTTTTCGTGTTAATGGTTAAGTAAAAACTGTCTTGCACAAACACTTGGTTTGTGGTGTTGTTGATTTCTTGTGTCTTTTGCGCATTGGTGTCAATTTCCGACACAGTGTACTAACATTATGCTGGGTTCACAGTTTATTCTGACCATCTAATTTATTCATAAACTTATTCAAGGTCCAAATACATTTGTTTGCAGGCACAAACATCTTCTCGGTGGGAGGTGTGGACAAGAAGGCCGAAGAGATGTGGTCCAGCATGCCTGAGAAAGTCAAGCAGCTGTATGGCGAGCGACTCTTCTGGAGGAGGGTCCAGGTCACGAAGGACTATGCCAACGTAGGGGTAAAGCGTATTATTAATAATTCATTTCAAAAATCAATTCAGCTTCCATTCACCGCTCCCGTCGTCTGCAGTGCGATTAAAGGTTTAAGCTGGATGAGCTTGAAGAAAAATCGGAAGCGTGTGTCCCACGTCGCAGGTGGGTTGCTTTCTCCACTCAACCGCTACTGACAGCAACAGCTTCGGCGAATTGGTTCCAATCCAGGACTCCTGCACTGCTGCATTGCACGTGGGAGACGAACACCACTCGATCACAGACGAACCATTGGAGAGTATTAGCTCATACGATCCAAACAGGAAAATTAGATGGCTCCTTAATGGGATAAAAACTAGGTCTCTTGCCATGAAACTATGAAAAACTGGTTATATAAAGTCGTCTCATTTAAATGTGATCATTATTGATGGATTGCTTCCTAAGTGGCAACATTGTCAACGAGCTTAATGACCTGATGCAGAGTTGTGTACGTACGTGCTTCAGGCTTAATTTACCGCTCCATGTGTACATATTTATACAAGTAGGCTCGACGGCTGTGCCACCAGGTAAAAAATAGAAGGAACGAGTGGCGTTGGAATAGGGAAGCCTTCCTACTCTATGAGTTTTTATTCGAAATATAGCGAGCTATAGAAAACATAGTACGCTTGTATTACGTTTTTAATACAGCTTTATTACAAAGCACGTGAGGCCCCATGCTCACCTGATCTAGATCCCAAGATTAGGGGTATCGCCCGCGAAACTATTCATACTTGTTATTTATAGAATCTTTTAGTATTGTATATCGAGATAAACATGTTTATATATAATATATATAATATATATATATATATATATATATATATATATATATATATATATATATATATATATATATATATATATATATATATATATATATACGTGGGGGCTTCAAAAAGTTCGTGGAAAATGGACATAACTGAAAATTATATGAAAAGAATATGACGTCAATGCACCAGAACGTTCCTGTACCAACGTGTTATAACGTGTTCTCACGTGAACCCTTAAATGAATGTTACAACGCGGTGCCGCCATTTGCAAGGCAGTAACCGTTCAAGCAACATGGCATCTGCCAAAATCGAGGCCAGGACAAACATCAAATTCATGGTGAAGCTTGGGTGGAAGAACAGCCAAATCATCGACTCTCTGGAATAAGTTTATGGTGACAATGCCCCAAAGAAATCAGCAACCTACAAATGGATTAGTCGTTTCAGAAGCGGAAGAAATGAGACTGAATTTGATCCCCGCAGCGGCAGGCCATGCACATCAGTTTGTGTGGAAAACATTGATGCTGTTCGTGACCTCATTGAAAAGAATAGGCGAATAACCACCGAATCAGTAGCAGACACACTCAACATCTCCGTGGGTTCTGCACACACAATTCTGGTGGACAGTTTGGGACTGAGCAAGCTCTCCGCTCGGTGGGTTCCTAGGCTGTTGCGCCCAGATCAACAAGAATCAAGGGCAGATCTTTATATGAAAATTTTGAACAAGTGAGATGAGAACACTGAACTTTTTCTGCAGCGAATTGTGACTGGGGATGAAACATGGCTCTACGAGTACGATCCCGAGGACAAAACTCAATCGAAGCAGTGGCTGCCCAGGGGTGGAAGTGGGCCAGTCAAAGCAAAATCTGAGCGTTCAAGAGGAAAGGTTATGACCACTGTCTTCTGGGATGCAGAGGGGATCTTGTTAGTTGATTTCCTCGAGAACAAGAAAACTATTACAGCTGTTTATTATGAAGAGATTTTGAGAAAATTGTCCAAGAAAATCGCAGAAAAACGCCCTGGGAAGCCGCACAGTGCGCCCTCTTCCACCACGACAATGCACCCGCGCACGGCGCTCGGCAGACCAGAGCTGTGCTACGCGAATTTCGATGGGAAATCATTCGACATCCACCTTATAACCCCGACTTAGCCCCATCCGACTTCTTTTTATTTCCAAACCTGAAGAAGTCATTGAAAGGTACCCAGTTTCCATCAGTTGAAGGAGTAAAAAGAGCTGCCATGACATGGTTCAAATCGCATGACTCTCAGTTTTACACAGATGGACTTACAGGCTGGCATCAGCGTTTGCAGAAATGTAATGACCTAGATGGAGCATATGTTGAAAAATAAACATTGACTATGACCGTTTTTTCAAACTGTCCTTTTTCCAGGAACTTTTTGAAGCCCCCTCGTATATATATATATAGATAGATATAGATATATAGGAGTATACTGTTACGTTTGAAGCACGCATCGTATACGTGTATAATACCATTCATCTATTTTCGCAGTAATTTCAAGTTAAGCACGTGTTATAGTTTCGTAGTGCAATATTAAAGTATACCAGTCAGAATAGACTATATTTAACCAAAAAGGTGTAATTTACATATCTGGTCCCTTATGTCAGTGATCGCAGACTGAAGTTTTCTACCTTACGTGCACCTACTACACTATAACTTTAGTAAACTCAGTCATCAGGGACAAAAATTATTTGTCCATTCCATTAGTCCCGTCCAGGTTTGAAATGATGAAATGAATTGATCCAATCTTTCATTTTATTGAAATATAGTCGTCAATGTAGTGGGAGTTATTATTTGGAGCTTTTTCCTATATACTTAAAAACTTTTTACTCCCATTATCCTTTAGCTTTTATAATCCTTGTAATCTTTGCAGTGTAAGACTTTTCAGTGTCGTATGGGAGAAACACACCTTTTCAATTCACCGAATCATGTAATTTTTGCTCTCAACCAACGTCTAAATTCTCTCATTACTGTCAAAAGACCTGAGAACTGATAATTTCAATTGCTGGATGGAACGCAAAGTAGATTACTCCGATGAAATCTTAGAAAACACAAAAAAAACCTTCTTCGGAATGAGTTCCCTTTTATGCTGAGATTGGGAAGTCTCCTCCTTACTATGGTGTTGCCTATAATATTTATTATTTTGAAAAAAATAAAAAAATTCAGCATCAGTCGCAAGACCATCGAAACAAGAGTAGATGAGTTCATGAGAATGAATAGAAGAGCAGATCTCACCCAGAATTTACGATTTGCTTCAAAAAATTTATGAGAGACCTATTTTTTTATTTCTACCCCTTTCCAGACTTTTACAGATACATTTGAAAAGTTTCGTAGTTTAAACTTAGTTTTCTTACCAATTCTTCGATTGTTTCTGCAGAATCTTTTTCAAAAGATATCACAAGAAGCCCTCAGCAAACTAAAATGAACATCTTTTTCGAGCTTCTTCGTCATGGTTGAAATCTCCAATGTTAAGTTTTGTGAACCATTTAAAAAGACAATAATGAAATAGGACAATAGGAAAGAGCTGGTTGGCCCATTCTTGGGCTAATACCGAAGTCCCATACCGTCTAAAGTAAAGGTCTCAATCATGCACGTACACCTTCACCACGTAAGTGAATTCAGTCGTGTACACGCACCTCACTAACGCAAAAGGTATTTTAATCAAGTGTATTATTACTATCATACACTGGTCCCGGGAGTTAGAGACATACAATTAGTAAATTACACTAATGAGTGGTTCTTAATCCAAGATTTATCGAGAGGATTTTTGAATGCGTTCACAGTGCTAGCAGAAACTATGTTTTCGGGCAGCTGGTTCCAAGATACGGCAATTTCAACGGGAAAGAAGTTCATAGGTTGGGTGTCTTGAAATTTCGCAGTATTAGTTTTTGGTCATTATTTCTTGTTCGTACTGTACCGTCTCCTTCGAAAAGCTTTTCCAGAGTAATATCTTTAAGGAAATTGAGATATTTATAGGTCTCAATAAGTTGAACTCGCAGTCTTCTTTGTTTTAGGGAAATAAGTTCAAGCTGTTGAAGACATTTTTCGTAGCTGAGTTTGGGGAGACCTGGAATCATCTTCGTTATTTACGCTGAATTATTTTCATTTTATTAAAATCTTTTCGTAGGAATGGCGACCAGAGTTGTACTGAGTATTCTACATGTGGCTGGACTAGTATTTTGTATAGCGGTAATATATGTTCTTTGACTTGTATTCAAAGTTATGTACAATAAGACCAAGAATCCGGCTCGTATTTTGACGCTTTTTTCCATTTATTTGTCACGTGTGAGATTTTCAGTGACAATGACACCTAGATCTCTTTGTTGCCGGACTTCTTCAATGGGGATGTCATTCATCGTGTGTTGAATATGCCGGTTATTTACACCAACGTGCATTGCTGATGGTCTGATTGGGTAGTTACTCTGGCCCTTTCAGTAAATGTTGTGTGTCATTGGCTAATTTGTTGATTTTACTAATGATTCCGACATCATGATCGTTGATGTAGATGATGAGAACGTGCGGGCCTAAAACGCTCTCATGAGTGACTCCTGATGTTACAAGCATTAAATCACCGTCTTGATCATGAATCATCACTCGCTGAATGCGACCTGTGAGCAATATCGTATCCATTGGGAGAAGTTGCCTCATATTCCATGCGCTTCCACATTAGCCATGAGTCTTTCGTGGGGAACCTTATCGTAGTTTTATTGAAAGTCTAGATATGCAAGGTCTACTGCTTCTTTACGGTCGTATATGCAGGTGACTTATGAAAAGAAGTCAAGGAGGTTTGTGACGCAGCTTCGTTTTTCCATGAATTCGTGCTGGGTTTCAGTAGAACGATTTTGATCATTATGGTGCTTGGTTATACGTACTTTGAGTAGTATTTCTATTGTTTTACTGATGACACTGATTAGATGATAGTTTTTAGGTGCTTGTTTGTTCCCCTCTTCGAAAATAGGAGTGAAATTCGCCTGCTTATAATCCTCCAGAAGGATCCCAGTTTCAAGCGATCGTGTGACGATGTTTGCGAAGGGTTCACTAGTTACCTCGGCTATTTCTTTAAGTATCACGGGAGCAAGGCCATCGGGTCAGGGTAACTTCTATGGGTTTAACACGTTCCCTGCGTTTCGGGCCACGGGTGTACCGACAGTGGGATTCCACTGTTGCGTGCTGGTACACTGGTGTACCAGATTAATTTTTCAATATGTTATAAAAATAATAATAAAAAATCGTAATATATTGAATATTTTCGAGTTTTTACGGTTTGTATATGTAATTGAAACTTTATTGGGTAAATAAAACGTAGGTATAATCTGAAACTGTGTTTATGAAATAAAATTTTCCTTACATAAATTAAACGGATAAAATATTTTAAAAAAAGTAATATCGTTATCAATACAAAAAGTTAAACACTCCTGATAAAGTTTTCATTACACAAATTAAACCAAAAAATGTTTT
>VCRD01009625.1:2283-14231 GCA_006783055.1 Trinorchestia longiramus
GGTGTTGTAGTATGCAACACACGCTGTGCATACTGGGTGTTGTAGTATGCAACACACGCTGTGCATACTGGGTGTTGCAGTGTGCTAACTACCCAAGTCTCAGGCCGTGATATAACGGCTGATGATGATCAGACATGTGTGGTTAATGATGGTAGGGTTGAAAATAGTATGGCAACAGGAACGAGCCGATTGGTCCATTCTTAAGTTGCTTCCGATGTCCCATGTCGTCTAAAGTTAAGGAATCAATTACACACAGGCACATCAAAAGAAAACAAAAACGTATATTTCCAATAAAGTTGGTACATAAGAAATGTAACAGCATTGGTTTTTAAAGAT
Source organism: Trinorchestia longiramus (assembly GCA_006783055.1). Classification (NCBI taxonomy): domain Eukaryota; kingdom Metazoa; phylum Arthropoda; class Malacostraca; order Amphipoda; family Talitridae; genus Trinorchestia; species Trinorchestia longiramus. Next base: position 2,620 of record VCRD01009625.1, read on the forward strand.
GCCTTATCATAAAATCAGTAAGTGGTAAGTATTCTACGCATAGTAGATAATATAACAGCAGTACCTACGGGTAACCGTAAACATTCACATCAAGCAATAAACGTTAAATATACATGGTGAAGCAAATGAAACTTCACTTTTTCAATGATGACTTAAGAGGTAGTTATTGGTGACACTTGTAAATTCTGACGTGGTTGGTATTCTACGCATTTTAGGTAATAAGCGAAATATTTTCTCTAGGCACAGCTTAGAATTAACATAATTGCATTTGGAAAAAGCGGATGTTTAACATCCGAGAAAGACCGAAAAATAAAAATTATGAGAGTAAAAAGTTAAAACATGAAGTTGTTATAGTTATTAAATTGAAATTGTAATTTCTAATGACTGATTCACTGTTTAGCATGACTTGCTGATGATCTATTTAATTTAATCATTATCACGGTTATCTGTAGATATCATCGTGTTTAATGAAAACGGACGTTACATGTCAGAGAAAGATAAAAAAGAACTAAAAAAATAACATTCAAAAAATAAATAAGTAAATAAAACAGAGTGAACGTCTCAAAATATCAAGATTTAGATATTGATATAAATAAGAAGAGTTAGAGTATGTAGACTAAAGTTCTGAGGTTTCACATTCACTTATTGTAACAAAGCAATTACTAACATTGACGTATGAACTTTATGATTATACTTTCGAAAAATAAAATAAAATAACATATAAGATAAATAAAAAACATTTTAAAGCCTTAGAGAAGAATAAACTGAAGAAACAGCACAAATTCAAATACAATTCTATTTATTTTTAGGCAAAATACAATTTGTTTCCTATTAAAATATTTTTGTTTTGTATTATGAAAACTGAACATTATGTACATTGAAACATTTATCAAGTAAAGAATCACCAATTAATAAGCCTGAAATTTAAAAGTAAAAAAGTTAAAAACGCCCCGGTTTTTGATAAATTTAAATTAGTCGATTTGACTCCAGAGCTACGGAATTGTAGTAAGAGTTTGAAATTTACGTTTATTTCGTTTGAATATTGTTAACTCTACTTCAGTTTATACTTAAGTTGTGTGACACAAACACATGGTAGACACTGGTATGTACTATGTTTCGTTACCAAGTTAATTTTGTGTAATCATGCTTAGGAACTAAGTTTTCTGCATTTGTTTGCTATTTTAGTATTCGAAAATGATGTGTCATCACGTTCTTTTATAAATTCTTAGTCGACTGGTTTCCCTTCATATGCGTGGGAAATTTATTCCAAAGCAATGCACCTGAAATTGAAAGAGCCCTTTGTCCAGCATCGGACAAGCGGAAACTGATGTTAACATCGTGTCGTCGGTTGGATTTCACACCCATGGTAGTGGGTGGATGGAATTTAACAACGTTGGCAGAACTTCGAGGGTGACATAGAGAGGAGAATACATATTTGACCTTGTGAATTAGTAGTCTTTATTCTATCGGGGTCCAGTTAAGCTTTTTCATGAGAGGAGTTGCACGATTGTTTTTCCTGAAGTTTCCTTTGCCTACCACTTTAGCAGAAAAATTCATACATTTCTGTAGTTTTTTTGAAGACCTTTAGGTATATCTCCCCAGACCAAGTCACAGTAGTCGAAGCGTGATAACACTAAAGATTGGATGGCTAATAATCTAGTTTTCTCGTCATGCATGTTCTTCACGCGGTCAAGGAATATCAATGTACCGTTAATTTTGTTGCATGCTTTCTACACATAGGGTGTGAAAGACATGTTTTGATCAAACCAAACGCCCAAATTTTTTACTTTTCCTACTGGTTCAATAATGTCATTTCCTAACAAAGGTAAATTCGGGAGCTTTTTTATTGTGTTCTTGGAACCAAAAATGATGTACTGTGTCTTGCTTGCGTTAAGCTTGAGACGCTTTTGGTCGTACCATGATTTTACGTGTTGTAAGTCTTTCAGTATTTGTTTTTGTGTGAGGTAGTTGGGCCGGCGCGCTTGTCATTGCAATTTGTACATCATCTGCGTACATAGAAATTCTCGTGTTTGACGGCATGGATGGAAAATCACTGATGAAAATAGAGAACAGAAGTGGGCCGAGAATGGAACCTTGTGGAACGCCGAAATCGTTTTGGATGGGTAATGAAATCGTGTTTTCTAGTCGGACTGCATGAGAGCGGTTTGCTAGATAGCTCTGAAACCACTGTGTGGCGATGCCTAAGTTAGAGATTTTCTGCAGAAGCCGTGTATGTTGAACAGTGTCGAAAGCTTTGGAGCCCCAAGGTCAAGCAAAAGCAAGAGAGTGACGTTCTTTTTGTCAACGTCACTGTATATTTTCTCGGTGATGTTAAGCAGCGTATCTTGAGTGCTGGTTTGTTTTCTGTAGGCATGCTGGTTTTGATGAAGTAAGTTAGATTTACTCAAATGTGTTGAGAATTGATTTGATATTACTTTTTCTAGTATTTTGGATAAGACAGGTAAAAGGCTAATTGGCCTGTAATTTGATGCAGTATTGATGTCACATGCTCTATGCAACGGTTTGATTATGGAAATTTTCCACTGATCCGGGAATGTATATGAGCAACAGAAGTATTGATTATCAAACGAAGGAATGGTGCTGTAACACTGAACCTGTCTGATGTATTAAAGGCTTCGGTTGTAATGTCCAACTGCCTTTGTATTTTTAAACGAGTATAAGATTTTACGTATTTTCTGTAGACTAACTGGATTTGGTGTCCATGTGTTAGTTGTATTTAGTAATTGGGCAGGACTTAAGCCAAAATCAACAGGTTCATGTGAAGTAGATTTGGATACTTTGTGGAGGATTTTTGCACCGACTTCAGAGAAGAAAGTGTTGAAATTAATGGCTGTTTCCAATGGATATTAGAATTTCTTCTTTTCTTTGATATCTTTCTACTGTACTGATTCTTTGATTTCCCAGGTTCGTTTTGGATTTTTCTTTACTGTTTGTAGTTCCTTTTGGAAGTGCTTTCGTTTTGTTTCGTTAATTTTTTTCCGGAGGGCAATTGCATGATGTTTATAACGGTCTCGTAGAGTTGTTCGATTTCTTACATTTAAATTTGTGTATGTAAGTTTTTTCACTTTGCACAATTGTGTTATTTCATCTGTTATCCAGGCGGTACGCTTTAGTTTAGCTCTCCTTGTGGTGAATGATGCACATTCGTTTAAGGCTCCTAAGAAATTCTCATTGAAAATTGAGACTTGACTGTCAACATCATCATTTATTTCCATGCTTTGAAATTCATTCCTCCTGTCCCATAGTTTTTCCTGGAATAGTTCTGGTGTGCATAGAGTCTTCATACGGTAGGTAATTAAGCAGGATTTCGGTTTCTCTGTTGCTACGTTAATTAAACATTCTACCGCGTGATGATCGGATACTGAAGGAGATATTTCAGTGATGATTATTGTTTTAGAATTATTAGTTATTGCTAGATCTAAGAAAGTTTTATAAGTTTTTGTTACGCGAAGTGATTCTTAAACCCTTCTTGATAGATTAATTCTGTTTAGCATTTTGGTTAGCCTATCACTTTTATTATTCAGGTCTACGTTGAAATCGCCAAAAGCATAGACAATTTTTTAATTTATGAAATCGTTCTAAGCGTTTTCTGGATAAACTAAAAATAATTGTAAAACTGCAGATGGGTGTCTGGAGACGGTGCCAATAATGAAAGATTTGTGTTTTTTCACCTGCACGTTAAGAAATACCATTTCTATACCCTCACACATTTATTTTTCCAAAATGTGTGGTGTTGTGTAAACCTATTTGATGTAAATACAAGATCCACTACCTCTGTTGTTTTTTTTTGCCATCGTATCGGTAAAGTGAATAGGCTGGGAGATTAAAATGGGAGTTTTGAATTCTTTTATCAAACCTTGTCTCAGATACGCATAAAATGTCAATGTCTTCAGGTATTATCATTACTTTTATGTTATCCAATTTGTCATTGAGGCTACGCGCGTTGATGTGTTTAATTTTGATGTGATTTATATTCTGGTGTTTACTCGAGGTGGTGCGTTCGTTACATCGTGCGGAGCATTTTGCATTAAAATGTGAGGGTTCGGTGGGGTGCTGTATGGTGCTTGTGGTGCCAGCTAAAGGTGTTGTGTTTACCTTGGAATTATTGTCTAGTTATCTGGACGAGAAGGTTTTACTATTGGTTACATTTTTTTAATTAATTAGAGCACTATAGTGGTAGTTTTTCAGATGGACTAATAATGGGGATGTGTTTATTTGCCGTGTTATTTTAGGCTGAACTATTGTCTTCCATATGCCGCCATCCCTTTCACTGTAGATATGAATCTGTTTTTAAAACGCATTGGAAGTAATTTGAGAGATGAGGTCCCTAGCTGGATGATAGAATAATTTATCATGTAGGTATTTGTGTACCAGAAGATCAAGCTTACAACTGTCTTCGTCGATGAAATTAATGTACTGGTTTTTGTTTGTTCTCTTTTTCGTTTCGATGGCTTTCATTAAAAATTTATAGGCCTGCATTGTGTTGTGTGTTCCATCAAGTTCAAGGGCTACTGCATGGAGGAAACAGTGTCTGTCAGCCAAGGTATGAGATAATGTTACATTCAATGATTTTGTTACATCATCCATGGAACTTCTAACATGGTCATATATGGGATTGGATGATGTTTCTGTATGTGATTCTGAATTTTACCGTGAGGCGGTTTAATTTGGTTTGGAGTTCTCCTACCGTTATGGTTTTTATGATTATGTTTGCATACATAATCATGGTATTGATTCTTTATTATTGTCGTACGGCTTAATTTATGAGGATATGGCGTTTTTTGTCTAATTTTGTCTATCTTGGCATGTTTATTCGGATGTCTATGACTCATAGATCAAAAGGACATTGCGCAGTTTGTGTTCGTATCGTTAGAAAATAAGGTAAATTTATTATTTGTTTGTGTGTTATAGTTGTTAGCAGTTGAGTCTGTGGATAATTGATTTAGATGTATAAAGTGCTAATTCGCTGGATTGCTGTCATTTCCTTTTGAGTGCATCTTCATTTTGGGAAGATCCAGCGCGTGTAAGGCACTTACGTGCTTATACTTACTGTTTTTAAACATGTATCGTTTATTTGGGTTGTATTCATTAGTACGAGTTTATTGGGCGACTGTTCAAGATTAGTGGTTTTGTTTAGGAGGTTTCCAGAAAATGAGTAGTACGGTGTGTTGAGTCGCAGCCTTGATTTCATAGAAATTTGGACAAGAAATTGTTGAGTTTCCTTTCGAATGTGGAGCCAAATTTGGTGGTTATTGATTGTCTGAGCGTGAGTTAAAGCACATGTTCGGAGTGGAATCAATGTTAAATGTAATTCTTTGCAACGCGTGAGTGCTTTACTCAGTTGTTGATCACTGCAGAAATTGACAATATATGTACGGGCAGTGGAGTGTTTTGTCACAATAACTTTTTGAGTCAAGCCTGATTGTGAAAGGTGCAGGTCCCTAAACAAATTATGTAATTCTTAAATTTGGGGATCCGATTTATGGTATGCAGGTCATGAAATTGACCACATGAGATGGTCTGGATTCGGCATGTGGTGTCGATGTCATTTCTTTCAACTGTTGAGGGAATACTGTCTCCTACAATTAAAGTGTTAAGAGGTTTCTGATAATTTGGATTGGAAGAAATAGTGAAGGGAGTTATAGGTATGAGGACGTAGGAACTGATATGGACATTTAGTTCGAATAGCTGTTTAATTATAAACTGAATGTTGGATAGAGCAACTGATGTCGGTTGAAGTAGTACACGTTTTTCTAGGATTTTTTGCAGTTGTGTTGCCGTAAAGACCAGGTTGTTATTTAATTTGTAGATAACTTGTGAGCTCTTTATTTGCACAGGATGCAGAGATCCATCAAAACTAACGTTCTTACTAACTGCCTTGCTCTGAGATTTGAGTGGGGAAACGGGTGGAAGTCACCTGCGGAAGATCATATAAACTTAAGTAAGAATTTAGTTCAAATAACTGCTTAATTATTAACTGAATGTTGGACAGAGCAGTAGCAATTAAATCACGCATGGACACCAGGAGTAGAGAAGAATAAGAGGGCTAACAGTCATACTCCGACATCAATTTTTATGCAATGAATGTATGATTCACATTATGCAATGATGGTAGGGTTAACCTATGTTGTTAGTCTGGGTACGTTTACCACAAGCATGGGTTGCAAAGTATGAGTAGTCTATGGGTTGCGAAAGCATAGGTTCCAGAACTATGGGTAGAGAGCATGAGTACTAAAAGCATGAATATTAAAAGTATGAATATTAAAAGTATAGGTAGATTATAGAGCCTTGATGGCAATTTCTTGTATATACAGTATATAGTACTTCTTTATTCCACGATTCATTCTGTGACACAAGTGAAGGTTTCAGGAGAAATAACAACAACATAATAAATAAAAGTACTCTTTACTCACAATTTACTTTTCTCTCATTGTCGGTACAATTTTTGCAGTCATTCAGCTTCCTAATAAGCCTCTGTCAACAATTTCTGTCCAGTCAAGCCATGGTTAATTATTCTATTTAACCTCGATTGAGGTAAATAATTCCATGAACTAATCGTCCTTTGGCCCATTTCCTTTACGCGTTCAAACCTTTCAACTTCCCATAAATAGTCACACTTTGGTCACATCTATTAATGTTGTAAGCACGGATAACTAACAAACAAATGCGTAGCTTCAGGTAGGACATGTATATCAGGGCTAGCTATGGTGCTGTGTAAGAATAATTACCAAACAACTCCAGTGGCTTCATAAACGCTTGTGTAGGTCTCACATAATCACACAACACCCATGGTGTTTTAACGCAACTCCTAAATTACTGTACGCCCACCAGTGCTGGAAGGCAAAGAGAAGACGGGTAGGGATTCACCATGATGATGCTCCTCCTGACCTCCCATCTGTTCACATCATGAAGCTGCCTTGAGCAAGCCGCTGAAAGCGTTAATGCTATTCCTACCAGAGGAGTTAGGGATATTCATGCTCGAGGAGTTAGTGTCGTTCTTACTGAAGGAGTTAATGTTGTTCCTACCGAAGGAGGTTTGCATAGTAGGCACGTGATATTCATACCAACATACATACATGGCTGCCCAAAGCACACGGCGATAATGTTTAGGATTTTCCATCGTGTTTGAAGGAATAAAAATTGCATGTACAAGCACAATGTTGAGGAATTTGAAGCATGCCATTCATATGATTCGTGTTACAGCCACACGAAGGTCAGGCATGCATGACGCAGAAAACTTCGAACGCTCGGTGCCGTTAACCCGAGTTTGTGTACAGTGGTTGCCCACGCAAAACTAACCACCAGGATATTGATGAGCATTAGTTGTATGTAAACCCAAGTTAAGAGTGTTATTTATATAGAAATCAAAGTCACAGGCATTATTTTTGAGAAATCGAGGTTATGGACATGAGTTTCTAGGAAATCAAAGTTGTTATGGGGAAATCAATGTTATTAGCGTTGGTTATGAAGAAATTGAAGTTATAGTCATTCGTTATAGGGAAATTGAAGATATGGGTACAGTAAAGTTATAGGTATTATGATACTACTGGAGAAATTGAAGTAGCAGGTATTACTTATGGGGCAATCAAAGCTTTGCACATCAGTTATGGGGCAATCAAAGTTATACACATCAGTTATGGGGCAATCAAAGCTATGAGAAATCAAAGTTATAGGCATTAATTATTGAAAAAATGATGTTACAAGAATAGAATAGAATAAAATAAACTAGAACATGGCAACAGCAACAAACTGATTGTTTCATTCCTGATCTGTTACTCTAGTTCCATACCGTCAAACGTTAAGGTCGACATCACCAGCTTGGTCGACTGGTGAGCGAGTCTGCTTTCGAGTGGGAAGACCCGGGTTCGAATCCCGCTGCCGACATGGTTGACGCGGCTAGAAATACGGCATGGGACTTGGGTAAACAACCGAATAATTATCGAAGTAATTATCCGACCCAAGAATGGGCCAGATGGTTCGTTCCTATAGCCTCATTCTATTCTAAGGTATCAATTACGCACAGGCACCTTTATCTTGCAAAAGCATGATCTTCCACTCAAGCCATCTGGCTTTTGTGGGGAACTTTATTGAATGCCTTTTGAAAATTGGAGATGTTTGTGGGACAGATACGATTTTCCTTGAATTTGTGCTGGGTTTCATGAATCAGGTTTTGACCTTAAGGGTATTTTGTTATAGACTTCGAGTAATTTCTCAATTATTTTACTGTTGACCGATGTCAGGCTGATTAGGCAATAGTTATTTGGTGCTGCCTTGTTCCCCTTTTTGAAAATAGGAGTGACATTCGCGTGCTTCTAATCGTCTGGCATAATCCTATTTTCGAGGGTTCGATTGAAAATGTCCCGTAAGGTGATTATACTTCAGCTGTTTTCAAAGAATTGGGGAGCAAGACCGTTGGGTCCGGTTGATTGTTATTGGTTTAATTAACTGAGCTATTTTTCTACCGTTTCTACAGTGAATACGCTGTTTGTCAGTATTTTCTGGAGGTTTAAGCTTGAAGTTTTGAAACTTTAGTTAAGCCTTTGCGAGAAAACACTGAAGTAAAATATATATTTAGAATTCTGGCTCGTCATTAGGTTTTATTTGAAAATTCCTGTTATAGGCGCTAGTTATGAGGAAATTGAAGTCATGGACAACAGTTAGGGCGAAATTGAAGTCATGGTCATTAGTCGTAGGGAAATGGATGCATCACTATAGCCTTTGTGTGTCAATAGTTCAGCGAAATTTTGAACAGAACTAAACTGACACGTCTTCAGAAGCCTTCTATCCAGTCACTTCGGCACAACAAACAACTATGAGAATACAACGTATAAACACAGACTACTTGTTGTTGTTGAAGACATGTTGCTCAATACGACGTACTAAAGAATTGATGAAGATGACTTGTTGATGAAGATGACTAGTTGATGAAGATGACTTGATGAAGATGACGTGTTGATGAATAAGAATTATCAAAGAATTGATGAAGACGACATGTTGATGAAGATGGCTAGTTGATGAAAATGACTTGATGAAGATGGCGTGTTGATGAATAAGAATTATTGAAGAATTGATGAGGACGACATGTTGATAAAGACATGTTGACGACACGTCAGTGCCTCTTGACCACATGTTGACGACACGTCAGTGCCTCTTGACCACATGTTGACGACACGTCAGTGCCTCTTGACCACATGTTGGCGACACGTCAGTGCCTCTTGACCACATGTTGGCGACACGTCAGTGCCTCTTGACCACATGTTGGCGACACGTCAGTGCCTCTTGACCACATGTTGGTGACACGTCAGTGCCTCTTGACCACATGTTGGCGACACGTCAGTGCCTCTTGACCACATGTTGGCGACACGTCAGTGCCTCTTGACCACATGTTGACGACACGTCAGTGCCTCTTGACCACATCCCAAACCCATGTCTTCTAAAAGCAGGAACTCAAGCATCTCTTCGTAATGGTTGTGAAAAAAATTGAATTCTTATGTACTATATAATACACCAGATGTAATGTCATCGGGTTTCAAATTTCACTCACATTATTGACGTGCTTAAAAACTGCTTTCTGAGTCCTATACCTTGAGATATAGAGCTGCTAGTGATCATTAGCAAAAAAAATACATTGAAATGTGTAAGAGATTCAAGGATTTGATAGTGAAGGAGTTGGATTTTTGCAATGAAGTATTGAAGTTTTCTTGAAACCTACATCAAACGAAACAACTCACCACTTCTACCACCAGCTTGGTAGACTGGTGAGCGAATCCGCTTGCGATGCGGGAAGACCCGGGTTCGAGGCCCGCTGGCCGTGGTCGGTTTGTGTATGACAATCGGCGGCTAGAATTACAGCTTGGGACTTGGGTACCGACCTAAAAATGGGACAAAAGCCTCGTTCCTATGGCCTCATTCTTTTCTTCTATTACTACTCGATACTACTTTACACTTGTATCATTGCTGAGGAATCCCCTTTGACCTCCATATTGTGAAGTTTCGTGTCAAAAAAAAGTATATCTTAAAAATTGGGACGATTAAGAGAACGTTAAATAGAACGGAAAAGTTTGGGAATGTTGCATTAAAGTTCCATACGCCGCTTAACAACACGTGCGACATGCTTGAGAAAGTAATTGAATATTCATTAAGAGAAAAGAAGTGCCTGCCTACTTGCATTACTTGTGACCCGTAGCTCAGCCAATTAACCATGTTTCCTTACGGTTTCTACATGTTCAATAAGGGATGACTGGGGGAAGATAACTCTCCCGTACTGATAGGACTGACAAGCTCCATGGGATTATTTTAAGCATCTTGGATACAGGTTCATTATAGCAAGATCTCAGAGTACGATCTTCAAGTAAGATCTTGAAGTAAGGTCTTTAAGTAAGATCTTTAAGCAAGATCTTTAAGTGAGATCTTTAAGTGAGATCTTTAAGTAATATCTTGAAGTAAGATCTTGAAGTAAGGTCTTTAAGTAAGATCTTTAAGCAAGATCTTTAAGTGAGATCTTTAAGTGAGATCTTTAAGTAATATCTTGAAGTAAGGTCTTTAAATAAGATCTTTAAGCAAGATCTTTAAGTGAGATCTTTAAGCAAGATCTACAAGTTTCAAATGTTTTAAATTAGTTTGACGAGTAACCTGGCTACCACTTAGTACAAGGCCAAAGACTTTGGAAATTGCGTTATTGTGTTTGGAATTGTGATTTTTTTGAAATGCTTCAAAGAGATAATAGAGGATATTTCAGATAAAATTCCGGCAAAAAAGGCCAACATGGATGGAAACGTGTCCAACCGTAAGAGAGAAGCAGCAAAACTTCGATAGCAAGAAAGACGCCGAAGACTATCGGACGAACAACGCGAAATGGCAAGACGAAGCAATGCTGCTTGCCAACGAGAAGCTAGAGCTAACTTGACCCTTGAACGGCGTTTGGTAATTCTACGGAATAATGCAGAGCAACACTGAGTAGCTAGAGAGAGTTTAATGCACGAACGAAGAGAGGAAATTCTTCGGCATGACGCTGAACAACATCGAGTGGCACGAGAGAATTTAACAAGAAAGAAGGGATGAAATTCTTCAGATCAATGCCGAACAAGATCAAGTAGCACGAGAGAATTTAACTCAAGAAAGAAGAGATGAAATTCTTCAAATTGATACCGAACAACATCAAGTTGCGCGAGCGTATTTAACTCAAGAACGAAGGGATGAAATTCTTTAGTAGAATGCATTTGCTCACAGGTAAGGTAATTATTTAGATCAGACGGGCATTGCACTAGCAACGATAACATGGCCGTGTAAGAGAAGAAAGTTAATAACGGAACAAATGGTGTGTTTTATAGTGATCCGGTGCCTTTGGTATCCACAATACAATGCTGGTAATACATGCATACCCGTTCTGATTTCAGTTCAATAATTTTTCTTCAGTAATAGATAGGAAGTAATGGGACGGACACACAGAGAGACAGCAAGATAAAGATACATAATCGATTATACAGGGTGGCGCATAAGTAACGCTCCCTTTTAAAAAATTAATAATAAATAAACTATGAAAGGTATAACGATGGGGATAATTGCAAACGATAGAGGAACTCTTAAAGTTT
>VCRD01009632.1:0-14215 GCA_006783055.1 Trinorchestia longiramus
ACAATAAATCAAATTCAACTAAAGACAATGACCTGTATCTGTCAGGTCTTTGGAAGTTGAGTTTATTGAACCAGTGATTAGAGAAAAAGGATACTATTTAGACTGGGAGAAGAAATTATACTAAGATTAAAACTACAATAGTAATTATAACTAACCCTAGTAAGTGTACTATATATAATATGAAAATATAGTTGCTGCAATTCAGTACCAAAACATAAAAAATAAAAAAGTCAAGTGTACTCAGCAACAGGCACGGTTCGTTTATGCAGAAGAACCATACACTCTGAGCACACTGAATTAAGAAACACAAAAATTGTCTAAGAAACTTTTCCTTCCAATATTGAGTCATGTGAAAACCTTCCACAGCTATATTGAACACATAACACTGCTGTAAACCAGAAATTATTTTTATACATTCTACACAGAATATAGTAATACAGTGAATAGGTACTAGTTAAAAACACATAGAATAAATGAAGGTTTAGCTATGCATGTAGCATGTTTTTGTTGTCTACTGTACAGCTAGGACTTTATTGAGCAAGAAGAAAGGATCACATATTTGCAGTGCATCACAAACACATTGATGAGATAACTACCAAGCCAACATGAAATAAATGCATTGACACTTAGTATCACACAAATTTCAAAGCTATGCATGTACTGAGACACTGGTTGAAGTAATAAATACATTGATAGTATCACACAAATTTCAAAGCTGTGCATGTACTGAGACACTGGTTGAAGTAATTATGCTAAGTTATCTAAGTAAAATATACAGTTTATCATCAACACACTCGTGACATAGATTACTAAATTTAATGACTCGAGAACATTGAGTAATTCTCAGTGTGACATCTGGATATCACAGTTGGTGTAACTAACTCAAAGGTCAGCAGTGTTTTTTGCACTGGAGACTGTCTCACTAGAATTTAGTTTAAATGAGCAGAGAATTGAAAACAATTAAAAAATAGCATATATTTCAATGTCTTAAATGATCACTGTCACGTAGAACATATCCAATATATTCTTTTTCTTGATAATTACTTGATGTCTCTGAATATTCACAATCCAAAATAAAGTCACAAACCGCCACGCCTAACTAGGGTTACGTTTGAGTTCATTTCGACTACATTAGTGTCGTAGAGCCTAAATATGGATATTCGCCTGACTCTCGTCACATCCCTTATTATTTTAGGTCAAATAACATCACATTTAGTCAAATTAAGGTTACAAATTGAGGGTTAGTTCACAGGTATGACACAGCACATTACAGAAGTTTAATTTCGAGACTGCAGCGTCATCTACCTCTTAGTACATATTTGAAAAAAACGGATAAAAACGTACCAAATATATTGAAAAAGTACAAAATCACGTCATTAATATTTCACTATGAATGAAACTGTTTAAATTGAAAGAACTCGTACGGTTAAAAACATAGATGAATATTTTTCCGATATAGCCACCGTAAAAAATGAATTAGAATTAATTTATTGCTGTCAATATGCTGTTCACAGTTGCGCAATAGTAACAAAAACATACGTTGGTACGGAGAGTTCATAATTTTTTGAAATTTTTTATGAATTTTTTATGATAATTTTGTGTAAATTATTTTGACTTTATTTTGAGCATGTCATGAGAATTTTTTAAAGAATTCTTCAACATTTTTCGTTGCCATTTTTTTATTTTGTTTTTTTAATGTTTTTTGTAAATTTTTTTTCAAAATTTTGTTTGAAAAATGTTTTAATTTTTTTTAATTTATTTTTTCAAAAAAAATTCAAATATTTTTTAACATTATTTTTGATGATTATTTTGATATTTTTCTGAAAATTTTTTGAGAATTTTTCTTAAAAAATTTTCTAAGAATATTGTTTAGAATTTACACCTGGGTTACACCTGGGCTGACCATGTAGGGAAATTCCAATGGGCTAGTCATATCATATCCATATTACGAACCCATGTAAAACCCAGATTTTAGGTTTCATGACAAAACCATCTTCTGCCCACTCTATGCCCAGGAGCTTATATATATATTTTGATGCCGCCCATCCAATGCCCAGGGACTCACGTGGGCCCCACGTGGGCCCCATTGAACCTGTCTACTTGGGACCAGGGGTGTGGAAGAGAAGTTTGGGTTAGATTTTTACATTCTCACAAACAGAAACAAACACAAGCATCACCCGTAGCAAACCTAAGTAATGATAAGGTTAATCAAAATGAAATGTAGTAGTAAGGCTGACTTATCTAAAAAATGTTAAGAGAGCTGGAATTTAGCCTTATAAAGGTATAAAATACAAGTCCTCATCAAAGATGCAAGGAATCTAGTTTTCTTTAATAAGAAACGTCTGTATTTACGACTATGACTGGGCAAAAATTGCGGTCAGTAAACCTGAAAATCATCTAAATAAAATAATTGAGTTAAATTAATTTAATTCAATCTACTGAGAAAGTCACTTGATTTTTTAATGTTTGATTTAGAATATATTAAATCTAGAGAGGCAAATAATTATTTGGTTCATATAATAACTATAAAGTCATGATCACAATTGTTGAACAGACAATAATGCATCTCATGCTAATGTCGCTTAAGTAGGGCAAGGCTTAAATATTCAAGCACGAGAATAATTTTCTTAATCAAGCACTATTGCTAAGATACAGACAAAATATAACAACCTAATAAGATGAAACAAACAATCTTTAAAAAATCTTTATTTCCAATCGAGTACACAGTACATAGACATTTCCACATTGGTTTTTCAAATTCTTAAGGTTAACATTCTAAGAGTAGGGATGAGGATGAGCTCCATGCAACGATCCCAGGAGGTTTGATGAGTGCTTCGCAGGTTCAGTGCACGACGCAGCGTACGAGAAACAACTCGTGTCCATGGCCGGGTTCGAACCCACAGTCTTTCTACATGAAGCGGAGACCCGATACAGAACACGGGCCGTAGACCACTCCACCACGGTGGCTAGAATTCAAGGGTGGACAGCACTAGTGGACTACTTGCATTTTTTCCCGTGCTAAATAAAATATATTTTTCACGGGAAAAAATGCAAGTAGTCCACTCGCGTGCTGTCGCTAACACAGCACTGACAGAGGCGATTACGATCCAGTACTTTACTATATGAATGGTGGACAGCACTAGTGGACTACTTGCATTTTTTCACATGGGAAAAATGCAAGTAGTCCACTAGTGCTGTCCACCATTCATATAGTAAAGTACTGGATCATATAGTAAAGTGCTGTCCACCCTTCAATTCATATAAAACAAATAGAACATCCTAATTAGGGCAAGAATAAAATGCATCCTAAACATTGTAAGAAAATATACTGGACATCCAAGGACATGGTTAAAAATAAAGAAACCAAACAAGTGATGATATAGCATATTATGGATATCCTTAGCGTGTGAAGTTAGCTTCAATGGTGCTTGTTGTTAAGACTAGTAGTTGCAACTCTACGATATTTTATAACACGAATTCGCTTACCTCTATTTGCCTTGTACTTCGGTCAGCGTTGCTTCACGTGCCAGATGAATGTCCTCTAACCGTGGACGATACGACATCAATAACCTTCAACCGTGACACACAACCTCTATTCACGTGATGATTATCCATATACTAGTGTTAGTAACTGAATCTACTTAGCCTAATATTTTACGAGTACAGATCTCCACGACAACGACTACTTCTAGCGAACAACAAGCCTGCAACCTGCACCTGAGCCTTTTCTTGCTCACACAAATACGGTCCCGACACACAAACGACTGGACCCAACCCGCAACTGAGGCTACCCCCGCATCATCCCTCACTCAAGCCCAGGCGTTGCCGTTGAGGTGCCAATTACTAATTTATATATTATGCCACATATCCACGTGATTTTAAAACCACAATACTTTAGATAAATTACTTACTGCTACGGAGTCGACATTTTGCCACTACCTTAACTACCATAATCTATTCACATCTAAATGATAATTTAGACATCTAAACTGTAATGTACTCGGTGATCCAGACGGGAGGTCTTCTATCTCTCTTCATCTGCTGTGGTTCATTCTCACACCCACTTTGTGCAATCTTTAGTTGCTTCTCTTGATACGATGACAGCCCCTCACCTCTCTCATTCCCAGTTTCTTCGTCTCGGGGTAAAGGAGGAACTACTGAGCGCACGTCAAGTACGTGTCTTGGCACTCCATCCACTTCAATATTATTTGATGAGGTCACTCCTGTTACCATGTCTGTGCCCCACTGTGTAGTGCAGTTTGCATTAGATGGTTTTACCCATACTTCTTCTCCCGCTCGTATTGCCGAATCGGTACGGTGACCTCCTTCTACTCTCGTCGGACGTACTGACGGATACCTCCATTCGTATTTGCACACCGAGCGTTGAGGCACAGACAGCTCATCTCAACCAGATTTAGGCATGCTATTGTACCAATACACAGCCTCAATTGGCGAAATTATTCCTCTTTCTGCGATTGCTTTCATCATTTGGTGGTGCCGTTCCACTATTCCATTTCCTGCAGGTCGGTACGCAGCTCTAAACACTCTTTTAACATTCCACTTTTGCAGCATATCTGCTAACATCTAAGACCTGAAAACTGTACTGTTATCCATCAATAACTCGTCGACTGGGCCCCTTTCCCAGAAAATATTGGTTAATTCTATGGCGATGCATTGCGTGTTTTCTCTTCTCAGTTCTCACCACACTGTAAAGCGTCCTGGACGCAATCAACCATAGATAAATAGGGTCGTAATCTATAATGCGTGACGTCGATGGCTAAGCGGCTCCAATTGGTTTTCACGTTACTTCTCCTGTTTCGTGCTTCAAAGGAACAGAATCAATCGACTGACATCGTTCACATGATCTCACAACTCTTTTCACGTCCTCTCGTGAAACATTTGGATCCATTTTCCTGGCTAAGTACAGGGTTCTATCGACTCCAACGCGGTGTTTATTATGCACCTCCATTATATTCGTGTATGCACTAGAACAAACCCGTTCATGCTTGTCGATATCGTTGCCACCTACTTCGAGCCCGCACTGCCACCTTCCTTTCACGCGAGTTAACACGTCCGCTTTATTCTTTGTTGGCTGTTCTACTGCCATCTTCGCGAGAATACATGTATCGACAGTTTCTTCCCACGGTAGAACAATGCCTTCTGTAATCCACCTGTCAATTTCCTTTTCTAACTCTTCTTTTTTTGCCCCCGTTAGCGTCCCTTCATAACAACTTACACTGTTACGTAATGTAACGGGTTGATCATTCTTCCAACGCCACTTCACAGTCCAATACTCCCCATTAAATTTTGCATTAAAGTCTGAGTAATCAATGACTAACTACCCTTGCACTTCCTCTTTCTTCGTGACCTTCTCTATTGCCGGGCACGCCATATCTACCCTCTCTGAGCCAAATTCCACTTTTCCGCGCTTAACTGTCACGCCACCAAGCCTGTCGATGACGTCAGTCCCAAGTAGTACGTCCACGCCGTCCACAAAACGGTCCGCTACCACATCTTTCGTGATCACCGGCACTGCTTTCACTACTATCTTCACACGCTTTGCCACTTTACACTTCACTTTTCGACCATCAAAAGCACTGATGCCCGCATCACCATCATATTGAGCTATGTAGCCCTACTTAGAATGGACAACCCTCATGGTGCATCCTGTGTCTACCAACGCCATTGCAGGCTCTTTGTTAATTAATACTTCAACAATTGATAACCTTCCACCACACGCGTTCACCTCGGCAGGATAACTGCAGGCGCAATAGTTATCCCTCACTCGTTTCCCGAAGTTTGCTCTTGACACTTACTGGCAATATGACCAAGCTTGTTGCATTTAAAACATCTCACCACTTGCTCGTTACAATTCCTGATCATGTGAGGTCCTCCACACCGAAAGCATTGTCCCCTGAACTGGCCGCTGCCGGCTTTACTCTGCCTTTCTCTCATCGCTTCCCCAACCGTCACGGCGGCTACGCCACCTCGCTGTTTGGCAGTTAGAGTTCTGGCTTCAGCAATCAATTCACTAATTTCCAGTTTCAGCACGTTGGGTATCCGTTTCAGGCCAACACTAATATGATCTGGGAATCCTATGATAAAGGACAGCTTGATTGCTCTTTCTAACCCTGCATTACCATGCATCGCCAACCTCGCCAAGCATTCAAGTTCATTAGCAAATACATCTACAGGTTCTCCAGCCCACTTCATGTTGAGAAGTTTATCATATGCAATAAAAGGATCGTCAGCAAATGCAATCTGCAATTTCTCCTTGATTTTATCTGCACTTGCTTTGTCCCCGTTACTCAACTCCATATACAATGTAAGCGCATCACCTTCTAGATACAATGGGATACACACAGCTAAATCAGATACTTTCTGTAGTCGAGCAACCAAGGTGACTTTCTCTAACCAAGTCATCACATCGCTTTCGCCAGTAAATGGCTTGATAAAATCTCTTGAAATACCACTCGCCATGTTGTAATATGCCAGGATAGCTTGTCGTTAAGACTAGTAGTTGCAACTCTACGGTATTTTATAGCACAAATTCGTTTACCTCTATCTGCCTTGTTCTTCAGTCAGCGTTGCTTCACGTACCGGATGAATATCCTCTAACCGTGGACGATGCGACATCAATAACCTTCAACCGTGACACACAACCTCTGTTCACGTGACGATTATCCCTACACTAGTGTTAGTAACTGAATCTACTTAACCTAATATTTTACGAGTACAGATCTCCACGAGAACGACTTCTTCTAAAGAACAACTAGCCTGAAACCTGCACCTGATCCTTTTCTTGCTCACACAAATACGGTCCCGACACACACACGACTGGACCGAACCTGCAACTGAGGCTGCCCCTGCATCATCCCTCACTCAAGCTCACGCGTCGCCGTTGAGGTGTCAATTACTAATTTATACATTATGCCACAGTGCTATTTCTCACCAATGAACTCCACTAATTTTAAAAAAGGGGTTCTTTTATTATACTGCTGCTTGACCTAGACTTGAGGTCAAATAAAGGCTGTCAGGTTTTAGACTCAGCTTTTATTGTTGCAGGCCAGAATGTGTAAATAAGGGAGTTCTTCGTTCTTAAACATGCATGGGATCTTGCCCAAAGGAGGGTCCTCAGGGTTGAAGTGAAGACTCAGGTTGATCACTGGGAAGTAGTTCCAGCCCTCCGTGATTTGTGGTGATGATGAATGGTGTTGAGTGTTAATGAGATTGATTCAGCTCAGCCTCCTATATGTAGAGGTATGAATCTCTGTTTATTTCAGTCCTAGATTATAACCGAGTATGTGCCGAGCCTTGGTAAAGACAGTAGCAGTTATGCTGAAACCAAACGCCCATTGATTGATCCTAGTGTCAATATTCTCCAAGCTATTTTTAGTGTTCCAACAATACACAATGTCTTAGTCCTGAACGAGAAATTGAATAATTTTAGTAAAAAATGTGTGGAAACAACTTCCAAAATACTAATCTGTTACAGCATGCTAGAATACGTGATTGGCATTGCTTTGACCCACATAAAAGTTGTCCTCTGTCTCATCGAGAACAACGAACTAAAACTGAATGTCGTTGTCCAATTTAACATCATTCACCACTTGTTGTCATAACCAACGCCGGCGTTAATCCATTTGTCTAAAATGTCACTTATGTTAGGTAATAACATTATCATGCTCTTAAAAGGAATAGTTTCTCACATATTTTCAGGAATTCATTTGGTTTCTTTATTCAGTGAACTGCAAAAAAACCTAGTAGCACTTACTTTTATTATTCCAAGATATAAAATGAAGCTAGGACTTTCAAAATCTCTCCGTTCAACGAAATCAACACCTGATAAAGGGCATGCCTTCTTGATTACCTAGCCATTCATTCGCTTAAGTGATGAGTTCATCCTCCATCAAACTTTTCCTTACTCCTACGCAATGTAACTAGAAAGCTAGTAATTCCCAAGAGCCTTTCCCTTTACTTAACTTATGAAGCAGATTTCTTCATTGATATGAAATCCCTGTCAACTTGTATCGATTTAGATGACATAACCATTTGCAATGAATAAAGAATTGAATGAAAAACAAATATTGTAGATTGCGCGGTCGCTTTTGTGAACAATCTTCCTCAGTAACAATCATTTAGCAGTTATGCTGAAATTCACGTAGAGCGAAATATCGTATAATACAAATGCAGTGCCTTGTAATAATAGATAGTACTTATCCTTCGATATCAAAGAACTTGTGACAACTGATAGTGAAGACTCAAGCAAGAAAAAGCTGTAAAAAATCAGTGGTATTATTATTATTATTATTTGCTCTCCGTGCACTACTCTCATTCAATATTCTACATTTCCAATGGTTATTTCCGTTATTTCCGTGTCGATGAACGAGCTGATTAGAGCATTTACCTCTATCCAGGTGAGCTTTACTATTGTGCCTATTGCAGTTTCAAATGACACGCATCCACTTTCTACCGCAATTTCTTGAAATATTGATAACTTACACAAGATTGAAACATCAAAAAAATGAAACTACCCCACGGTACTTCGATACGCAAACGATGGTGGCAGAAAATTCTTCCTTGTTAAAATTCTTTGTGATCTTAATGTTGTTCTTAATGTACTGTCGAACTAGATTTATGAGATCAATGATTGCTACACACTCCGCTTCAACTGATAAGCTGCAAAACCCTCCCCAACAGCCGCGCAGCCACGCATTTGCGCAGGTCAGCGAAACCGCTGCCGAGACTCGAGTACATCCTTAAGCGAAGGTAGCCGATTTGATACCCAGCATCGCAGTCGTAGGCCACACTAGGATATCCAGGCTAAAATTCAAAGAGGTTTGCAGGCAGCCCAAGACCTCCAAGAGATGGAAGCGGCAGAGATTATACTGCGATCGTTATATATGTGTCATGAGTTGTGAACTATCGTAACAGGTTCAATTCATACTCGTGTCAGGTAACGTAAAATATTTAGCACACAAGTTTGTTATAGCATAACCATATTGCTGTCCGGAATTATTTGTGCCTCATAATTTCTGGATACCATCACTGATATCACTTTGCAGGTTCTTTTTACTCGTAAGAAGGATCGGGACGACCTTCTCGATGCCACGGAGGTGTTGTCAGCATTCAGTCCGACACTGCGTTGTCTCAGCGGATATGCCGACTCAATACATATAAATTGTATGATGTCTGACCGTAAGATTTTCGCTCTATGGACCGCACGATTTCTGGTTCTGAAGTTTTCGCTGATTCAAAAATCTAAACACGTCATCATCCAAATCAGGTCATCATCCTTCGGGTCTTTACACCATCAATAATCTTTAGTCAATAGAAAGTTGCAGCTCCGTCACAGGTTCCCACTAGTTCTACCGTAGTTCTCTTTAATTCAGTTCGAGTATCTCTTAAGAGTGCTTTTGATTCAGTTACCGAGAGTTGTGCATTAATATTCATCTAATTTACTATGTATCAAGAAAAACAAGAGTTTCACTACCTACTTTAGGGATGCAATCACTACACTGCTACAATCTGTCGTCTTCTTCTTAGGACGAGAATTCCTCCTCAGGGACAGGAACAAGAAGCAAACCGATTTGTGAACAGTCATCATTCTTCAGAAACATGCATGAGTTCAACAGCAGGCAACAATCCATTCACATCTTTATAATAATACAGATCACTTTTATCCTCAAATTAAATTCCAATTCTCAACAGCGTTTTCGATGGCTAGATGTTTTGCAGTTTTCCCTAAATAGATTTCATTCCTTCACTCTTTATGAAAGAAATTGAGCTCCTGACATAGTAGAACCCAAATCCCTGATTAAATCATCTAGGTCACTCTCATTTGGAAAGTGAGGCTCCGAAGTTGTTCTTGGTGCGAAAGCTTCCTGCATTTCTTAGCTGCTGCTACTTGTTGACTCTTCTGATAAAATATTCGTTGCATCTATTTGGAAAAAATAAATGATTAGACAATGAATATTGCAACATCAACAAATACTTGAATAACATTAGTATTCCATCTATAATTAGGAAAATGAATGATTAGTAAATCTTTGACGTACAAGTTAATCAAAAGTAAAACTTTAGAATAGTAAGTATATTAAATATATACTTATATCTCACAGTCATAAGTAGGAGAAAACTGTCATCATGTGGGAGAGGTACTCTAAAAGATGGTATGTCCGAATACTGAAAAACTTCTCTTATTTTCACTTCCCTGTGTTTTGACACATGAATCCTGCAGAAATAACAGTTATCGTGATGGTATTTTGGCTCTCTTCATACCATGTCAATAGCACATGCATAGACCTCCCTGCACCTGTTAGCCATCCTTCCAGAGTACATAAATCGACAGCTTCCACATATCCCATGTGGGGCCAATAGTTTGTCATGATCCCCCATTAGCAATTCAAAATAGAGTCTGAAGACTATCCACAATTTTGACCCTTTCACGATCTTATGTGCTACCTGTATTTCCAATATAATGACCACACACCCAGCAAAATGTATCTGGAGAGCTCTTACATCCTCTAGTAGCCATTTTGAAGGTTGCAGAACTTAGTTTTTCATCTGAAAGAGAAAATTACTCATACATTCAGTTGCGATACATTATATCAATACCATATATACAGTTTCATCGCGATATGACAATTTTAATGGTCGATGATACAGAAAAGTATCATTGCATTTTGAGAATCAGCAAAAAAATTACTTGATGAATAATAAGAGTACACAATGTTTTGTTTTAATTCTTACAATGTGTTATCACAAAGTAATAATTGTGCAAATTTGAAAATTATCACATTGTGATAACATAATGTAACAATTAAAAAAATTATTGCATATTTTATGCACACCATAAATAACGGCAAAAAACTAATAGATGGAAACTTCAGAGAAATTCCAGCTCTAAATTTTTTTCCAATTAAAATTGCCTAGACTTCGAACCAGCTGCTCGAAAACATCGTTTCTGCTGACACTGTGAACACATTCAAAAATCGTCCCGGCAAATATTGGATAAGGAACCTCCCCCAGTAGTGTATATACCGATTACGCATTTTTAACTCCTGGGGCATGTGAATGATTCTAGTATATGTGCATGAGTGAAATATCAGTGTGTGAGCAAAGTGCATGCAGTGACTGAAATAGCTCGTGTGATTGAGGTGTATGTGTACACGGTGCGTAAGGTATCTGAGAACATCGAACGAAACAAATCGAAAGAAAGAATGTCCTCAGATACCTTACGCACCCTGTATGATCGATCCCTCTACTTTGACAGGCATGGGACTTGGATAGCAACCCAAGATTGGAGCAAAGGTCTTGTTCTTATTATTTTATTTTATAGTATTCTTAAAATATGCTACATGCACTGATAATCATTGAGTTGGTTTGAAAAAATGTCGTTTTTTCTACCAGTCGGTTCGAAAAAATGACTAGCTACATCTTTAAATGTTGAAATTGCCTCTAAATAGAGCGACCGGGACTCTACAGCCCAACCTTCATGCTATGCAATCAACTGTATCTAAGTGAGAACGATTAAAGAATGTATTCATAGTGTACTCATACTTTATATGGTCAATTTGGCTACAGAATTTACGAGCTGTCCAAGCCATATCTTCGCGTTAGCATAATCTAAGTATGCCGTTGCTGAAACATTTCTTAATAATCTGAACTCGGATGTTTTGCCTTAGGTTCTTGCTGGAGTTCTTCGTCTAAGTTACAAGTTAAAAAAATTGAGAGCACGTGAGTAGTTGTGTGACGGATGTGGTTGTGGACCACCTTTATGCAGGCAAGTGCTTATTATTCGAACCTGGTGACCTACCTCACGATCCTGGTTGACACTTCCAGAAGAGAAACTCGCCACGACCTAGCCGTTTCGGACTTAAAATAGTTCCCATTCAATCCAATATGTGAGCTTATTTTTGTAGATCTAACTTGATAACGTCCGTGAAGAAATTTTATGAATCTATTTCAATAATTCTACGATGATTGTGGCTTTTATATAATACCAGTATAATTAAGATTCAATCTACACGAACTGTTAGATGTTTATGGAAACCATTGTAAATTCTAGTCATCTATACATATGTATGCAAACAACATACTTGAAATTGTACTACGACAATAAAAATATCCATAGATTATTTAAAGGTTAAGTCTATGAATAATTTTGCTGGTAATACTAGTGAGCTCACATGCAAAAGTTGTTACATACTAAGTAATATAACATTTCAGCATCCATATAGTATACACATATGCGTCTTACCTTAAACTCTTTCAGTTCTCTCGAGAAATATGTAGATACATTTTGGTGCAACGGTAGAATTCGGTAAAAAAAAATACCTGTATAATACTGCCTGAAATGCACAGCCAATCAAAGAGAAATAATTGCCTGCGTTCCCTTTGTTCAAGCTGTAGAGCTCAACATTCTCCGATTAGCAAACTAATGATAATGAGCAAGCAGGAGAAAGAGCAGCAGTAAAGAATGAGAGTCTTGATGGTCGTAGAAATGTAGACAGAGCTTAACGCAATCATGTTGAACACATGTGGCGGACATTAGCATTTTTTTTTTGTCCTAGAAGTGAACATTCAATGGACAAAAGACAACATCTACTGAGCCTGGAATCACCACAGTACAAAGCATAGAAGAGACATTCCAGAAAAGGAAAGAGATAAATAAAGGTGCAATAACGATCACAATAAATCGTGGCCATTCAGTAACTAATTTCAGTGATTGTTATTGCACCTTTATTTATCTCTTTCCTTGACTGGAAAGGCGATAATATTCTTGTAAAATATAACTTATTGATGTGCTTGTCACAAACATATAGGTAGCTTCTTATTTGTTAATGAAATAGCTTTTTAAAATTTTGATGGACAGTTTTCAGATGCAGCAATCCATTCTGAAATTAATTTTTCCGTAAAATGGCAAACACAACCTAAGAGTCGTTTTTGTTATTATTCAAACAATTCTGATAGGAACATTTTCTATAAGTTTCAAAAGGAGCAGCCATCATAACAAGAAAAATCATTGCACAGAAGTTTTTGTTTTTGCAGTATCATGATTCACGAATTTAGATCGCGTGCTATGATTGGATATTTTGTGTGTACGTCACTGACACACCACAGTGTTTCATGTCATCACTGTCCCAGATTTCCGGAATGTCCCTTCTATGCTTTGTACTGTGATGATTCCAGGCTCAGTAGATGTTGCCTTTTGTCCATTGAATGTTCACTTCTGGGACAAAAAAAACGCTAATGTCCGCCACATGTGTTCAACATGATTACGTTAAGCTCTGTCTACATTTCTACGACCATCAAGACTCTCATTCTTTACTGCTGCTCTTTCTCCTGCTTGGTCATTATCATTAGTTTGCTAATCGGAGAATGTTGAGCTCTACAGCTTGAACAATGGGAACGCAGGCAATTATTTCTCTTTGATTGCCTGTTCATTTCAGGCAGTATTATACAGGTATTTTTTACCGAATTCTACCGTCGCACCAAAATGTATCTACATATTTCTCGAGAGAACTGAAAGAGTTTAAGGTAAGAAGCATATGTGTATACTATATGAATGCTGAAATGTTATGTTACTTAGTATGTAACAACTTTTGCATGTGAGCTCACTAGTATTACCAGCAAAATTATTCATAGATTAACCTTTAAATAATCTATGGATATTTTTATTATCGTAGTACAATTTCAAGTATGTTGTTTGCATACATATGTATAGATGACTAGAATTTACAATGGTTTCCATAAACATCTAACAGTTCGTGTAGATTGAATCTTAATTATACTGGTATTATATAAAAGCCACAATCATCGTAGAATTATTGAAATAGATTCATAAAATTTCTTCACGGACGTTATCAACTTAGATCTACAAAAATAAGCTCCCATATCGAATTGAATGGGAACTATTTTAAGTCCGAAACGGCTAGGTCCTGGCGAGTTTCTTTTCTGGAAGCGTCAACCAGGATCGTGAGGTAGGTCACCAGGTTCGAATAATAAGCACTTGCCTGCACAAAGGTGGTTCACAACCACATCCGTCACACAACTACTCACGTGCTCTCAATTTTTTAACTTGTAACTTAGACGAAGAACTCCAGCAAGAACCTAAGGCAAAACATCCGAGTTCAGATTATTAAGAAATGTTTCAGCAACGGCATACTTAGATTACACTAACGCGAAGATATGGCTTGGACAGCTCGTAAAT
>VCRD01009635.1:0-11294 GCA_006783055.1 Trinorchestia longiramus
CCATACCGTGCTTATAACGGCTGAAGTCTGAGTCGCAGGCACAAGCCCTGAAATTGACTGGTCTCTCTGGACAGGCACTGCAGGATTGTGTGCTCAACCGTGGAATTAACGGGCCTCATTTGAACGGATTGTTGAATTTGCAGGCTAATATGGTAGGCCAATTCCCTGCGGTTTTTAACCCGGGGCTTTTAGGTTACGAGGTATATTAAAACACTGGGCTGGACTCAGGGCGTTTTTTGAAGCAATTGCTCAGAACAACTGGCATTTTGAAGGAAAATAATAGCTACTTGAATGAATTGCGGGTATGTGAATGCATTCTTAGGATAGATGTAGTTTTGAGAAAGAGATGCAGTCACTCAGGCTATACGTCAATAGTCATGGGTGTGAGAATCATAGTTACCAATAAAATAGGCAGAGTGCACTATGGATGCCATCATACAGTTTCATTTTAAGGACATTCTTTACTTGTAGTTCTGTAACTACTTAAAATTTTAATGCATAATGTAAACAATGATATATGAAAAGTTATTAAATTACGTGAATTAAGGAAATTTAAACTTGTTGCATATCCAACAGTTACATTGCAATTAAATATACAAATTTCGTTCAGTCAATTTATCAGGTCGAAACATAAGGTTTACTTGTTTTCAATTCAATTAATACGGTTAATTTAAACAAGTAAACAAATTAATTTTAATCATCTAAGTGTTCTCTCCCTTGAAATATCGGCCTACCTGTACACCAGTTTTTTGATAACACTTTTATGAAACTCTTGATTTTTAATAGAAAGAGATTTTATCAAATTTTTGACTTAGTTTATAGAATGCTGAATTTTCACCATATAATACTATTTAGAATGCCAAAAAGATAAAAGTCAGATGGAGCGAAGCCTAAAAAGAGTGAAGATGGCTACAGATTAACACAAACAAATTGAAAAGAGTTGCAGCTATGAAGTAGAAAAATGCCTAAGTTGTCCTAATGTTAGCTCATATTCATGTGGGATGATGCTCTATCAAAGATTAGTAAGCAAACTTTCAGTTTTTTATACAATTGAAATGAAAAAACTAGTAGATTATGGGTGAGTTTTTATGTTCTTAGAGTTTGAATAATATTCCGTTCATGTAGGAATATTTCATTTAATTCAATTAATCTAGTTAAAACACGATGAAAATTTTTTTTGACATAAGTTTTCTAGAATAGATTGAATTGAATTTGTCAAGGTATTGTAGCAAATATACGCAACATTTAGCCATCAACGATTATTACTTCAGAATTACTATGTGAGACAAACTTGCTTCTAATAAGTGCCCTTGATGTGAACTAAAAGTAAGCTTCACATCAAGATCTGTTAAAATTTGAAAACAATATTATTTAATGAACGTAATTCCAATGAATGATTTTATCGGTATGTTCTTTCTAAACATTTAAATTTATTTCATTTTATGAGTTTAGCTGAAGCATTCGTACAACTTATGTGTGAAAAATGCCTGACGTTTGTACACATGTACAGAGGCTTTAAAAAATGCACTGTTCACTCGAGTCAGTGTTGTAATTTGGGAGGAAAATTTAAGCAATTGTAGTGAAACGAGTGGGAAAATTTGCAGAAAATCCCATGACATGAAACGTAATGACAAAGGTAGAGTAGATCCTGTAGGAACGAAATAGTGAGCATTGTGTTTATATTTTTTGACAGGCGACTGTTTATTGCGAAGAGTAAGTTTGACACTTTTTGGGAATTATCTATTTACTAACCTTTCCTTGTGTTTCAACAGTTACACATAATGCATTTAGTATATAAAGAATAAAACGGAACCACTGCACTGGTCTGTCTGTGGTGTTGAATTTCGTTTTACCCCATTTTAATGAATAAAATATCTTGTTTTATTGTAACTTAAAAAGCACATACATTTGATGTTACGCTCGATCCTTTCCTTAATCCTGGATCATCACTAAGTCATTTAATTTTCGAATCATATACCGGTAAAATTAATTCGCTTGTACGATGATGTCCTTACATATGCATACTTCAAGCACATACACATTGGTGTGAGCACTTGACTGCTGCTTGAATTGTAAAGAGAGAACTTTTACGTATAATATGAATTCAAGTATTACAAGTGAACATATTATCCAAGTAAGATATCTTACAGTCACCATGAACTACGTAATATATAGATTGTTGGCTCAAAATTTAAAATCCTTGTAGAGGGTGCAAATATCTTTTTTCGCTGAGGTGTGTGTAAAAATCCTTGAACTCTATAAGTTTAAAAGAAGCTGCGCAAAAACGAAGCATGTTTCTTCATTGAATAAAGTTAATTATTGCAGAGCAAGAGGTCTAAAACAATGACAACAATTCCTTAAAACTTCTTGTGTTGTGTTAGAAAAAGTTACAAATTTGCGATTCTTAAGCTAGCTGATGCATTCTAAACTCTAACGAAATTCAAAACATCGAATATTTTGAGTCACTGTTTCAAAATCTGCCTCAAAAACTTCTGTCGAATTTGCATGTGGACTCGCTGTGACTCATCAAGAAACATGAAGGTGCTGAATTCCATTTGGGTTGAGAGGGGAAGAACAGAATCGGAAATGGGGACTTGAATCTCATAGTTCAACAGTTGAAGACTAACTTCTCTTTATTATGTACAAACAATTTAGGGCGATGGTAATGCCCAAGCGTTGAAACAACCATTTTTCCAGGTACACAGTAACTCGTGAGTAAATAAAATATCTGATACCATGAAAATTGTAGAGTAGATAGTTTTTTGAGCCATTATTTTAGATATTTGGTTACTTTGACTTTCTTCGTCAGTAAGCAAATACTTGAAAGATATAGGGACAATTTCAAAGTGATACTTTTCATTTGAGATCTCTGATATGTGTACGAATAGTGCAAAGAAATTAGGACTTGAATTCCAAAAAACTTTTAATTCATGCTCTCAGATCGTTTAAATTATTGTAGTTTGTATACCTTGGTTTCTTTATTTTCAATGTTAGGACTGTTTTCTACTTACAGCACAAGAGGGAAAATAATTTTTCATTTCCTACCTTCGTAGAACTTAGTCGTGGGGAAACATTTCGGTCATGCATTAAATATTTAACATGAACAAGAAAATGTTTTTCATGACTGAAAATATTCGACTCTATATTTAACCATGAGCTTTAAGCTTGGAAGATATCTTAGTAGGAAGGGAAAAACTACAACCCAGATAAACACTTTGTTCAACAGTTATCTGATAAATTTAAACAGAGAATGAAATGCTAAAGAGACGTGAACAAAGTATCAAAGGTTAAGGCTTCTGTACTTTGTTATGAATGGGCTACAATTTCTTCATGTGCTGAGATTCTAGATTGGCAAAGTTTATGTGGGCAGGAAAAATATCTAAAATTTAAAATTCATCAATTCATATCAACTTTATTATGAAAAACTGCAGGAGTATGTTAGAATGAAGAGGAAAACAAAGCAACAGACTCACTGGATGGTCAAGACCAAAATAGACAGCAACCCTCACACAAAGTGTTCAGTAGCTAAAACCTACACACTGCCATACACCAACTAAAGTAATAGATGAAAGAAAAATCGTAAAACACACGATGCTTTGCGTATCACAAGATCAAAGATGCCACAAACTAGGTTTGACATTGTTACGCTATCGATAAAATATACAGACAACTACAAACACCATCCCAAAAAATGGGCAAATAGTGTACGGACTTTAGTCCTGACATTTAACTATCTTTCAACGAATGCTTCTGAATTTATTTCTAATTCAATGAAAGGCCCTGACATGAGTTATGTACTCGGGCTACAGAGAATATCAATGTCGGAGTTCTAAAACGTGTATTAGATGGGTGTTATAGAATAGCCCCAAATATCCTATCCTATGGACCAAAATTTGACAACTTGGGTAAACTCGTATATGTGAATTACTTCGGTTATTCACTATAAAGATTTTGTTTTTTGTCTCGAATTAGACTTCCAAGATTACAACGCGAATTTTTTCTGCAGTTTTCACTTGTATAATATACTGTTTAAATATATTATAATGGTGCATCTGGTCATGCAGGATTATAGCATTAGTGCAGGAGTCAAATTACGCGCTTTATATATGTGCCTACAATTTTTATCCAACAATTTTATCCTATTATCATGCAATTAAACAGCGACTAATAACCAAATATTGTTCAATGGCTAATTGTAATTTTTACTTAGCTCATAAACTAAGAATAAATTTCTACCATTCTATTCCGCGGGCCACAAGCTGTACAGATCTATTGCTTCCATTACGACATTCCTCCAGGCCGTCCTGTCCTCCATCTCCATCTAGTTAGAGTCTCTCCCTCCTATATCTTCCCGTCCTCCCTCACACTACCTCGCCATTTCTCCTTGGGTCGGCCGATGGGATTTCTTCCCTCGTGTGAGCCCTCCATCCCTCTCTTCATCTCTGAAGTCTTCTCATCTCTAGCAAACATGACCAGTCAAACATGTGCCAAGGTCGAATAACGTACGTGAAGACTGATACTGCGATAATTTCACTAACTTCTGCATCGTGCCTTTTCCTCTAGCTTCCTGATCATGGACCAGCACACATAGCCTCATTAGTACACCGGCTTTAAAAACTTCAAAGCTCGCTTCCCACTGCTTAGCAAGCAGGACAGTTTCTCTTCCATTCAATAAATGGGTGTCTTCATGGTGCAATAAGCATTCCCTTTAGGGCCGAGTTTAGTGCTTTTCAGCTGCTCATTTAGCACGACTGTGCACCTTACCCGGCCTAAAATTATTTCATTGACTTCGATTTCTACTTCGTTCTCCACCATCAGCACCAACTCTAATACTTGAATCCGTCAACTGCCTCCACCGTCGGTCACACACAATTCCCTTTTTAAACAACATGTTTCTTTTTTGCTATCACAGCTTTTTTTATACTCATTAACCTTCGTTCTAATTTTTTTCACTTTTTCTTCAAGCATCTCTCCCGTAGGACTGATTTTTCGTGAAGATAATCTTCCTTAAGAAAAATAATTTACCATGTCGAATTTCAAATGAGCTAAAATGAAGTTATTAAAGATCAGAACAAATATTCTTTTAGTACACTTCTTACAATGTTTTATATCATTAGCCCTCCTTACTATAGACAATGAACCTTGAACAAAGATTTTTAAAATAGATGAGAAATAAATAGTTGTTCTAAAATTTCACTTATAAATCATTCCTATGACTTATTTTAGGGACATGAATCTTTCTGATAAGATCCATAGCAATCATATACTCTGATGTATGTTCATATTTGACAAGTTTTAACTAAACTTACTATAAGTAGTTGGATAGAGCGTTTATTGGAAATTTAGAGTTTAATAGAGGAAGATGAAGAATAACATCTCGATTAAACTAGTTAGCTTTGTAAAGACAGGGTAAATATGCCTCGAAGTCGTCAAACGTATTGTATGCGAGGACATTTTTAATCAAGAAAACATATTCAAGTCTATAAGTGTCTAATAACATACCAATAAATACATTCAAATGGTGAAACTTAGATTAGTTGTTCAGGTTATTAAATTCGTAGAATGACCATATTTAACTAGCACAATTGACAGCAATTAGTGCAAGGTACTTTCGGTTATAGCCCATATAAGGAGCAAGTCATTCAACCTGAGTACATTCGGAACAAAGACAAGCAATATTAGCAAAGTTCTCGGGTGAGCTTGCTGCACTGCTTGGTGACAGGGAACATTGTTCCCAGAAGCCGGGTAACAATATCCTTCTGTCGTGAGGACAATTCTGCTACAAGATTTCTCCCGAAAGATGTCTTGCATTGATACTCAAGACCCGTCTCAAGTCTTGGATTAATATGGAATTGAGGATAAAGCGAAACTTGCTCAATCGCTTGAAGAGCCACTTTGCAACACTTCATACATTAGTTTGATGGCACTTTGAATTGGTTCCGTGAGTGTGAGCAAATGAATGCAGATGACGTTTCCTATGAACTTAAGTCTTGTCAATTGACGACATAATCACCAGTGTCACTTGCAAAAGGCTGACGGTGGATTTATTTCAAATGACTTGAGAATGCCAAAAATTTACGACTAACCATTTATGATTTACTTAAAATTAGCCCATTTCCTGACTTTAGTTTGCCAACGGAAAAATGAAAGTTTATAACAGAAGTGAATTGTTCGGACCGAAGTGTTCTCCTTATCCTTAAACGAATGAGTGCAGTTTGTAAGTTTTTATGATAATGGTATCGACTATTCACGGACTGGTGCCGGCAGATAGCAGCACTTTATACAGGGTGCGGAAACATAACTTCCTTTTTTGCCTTTCAAAAAGCTAGGAAAAAAGAATGTTATGGTGCCAAATTGTGTGTGTGTGATTATCATTCAGGGTACCTGAAGTATAATCACAAACACAAGGATCTTAAGTCACCGCAACTGCTCCCGAGGACTTCCGTCACAGTTTCACTAATCCATTTAGCTATATCCCAATTACATGTATATACTCGTATATATTTTTTGATACCATGTATTGGCGTCCATATTAAAATGGATATTTTTTTAATGTGATTTGTATTTATTGGTCTAATAAAATTTGAATAATCAATATGCAAATAAAGTATTCAAATTTTTTTGAAGCATGATAAAAGACTCAATTAACTATTGTTTTTATTGTTTTTGTTTTCAAGTGCTTAGAGAGAGTCACATTTCCTCATAATTGAACTTAGATCATTTTTTAAACAATTTTTCGTATTTCCATCCCTGTTTTTATACTTTAGACGAGTCTAGGAAAGATTTCTATAAGAATAAAATCTTATATTCTTATAACTTATCTAAGGATTTTGCAGAATATGAATAGGAGAGCATTTTTCCCAGTATTATGAGCAGTATTTCATGCATTTTAAAGACTAAAGTCTTGGTATTGAAAAAAGCAAAAATTCGCTAAAGCTTCTTACGATTATTTGTCATTTGATTAAATTGAAATTATAGTCGAAAAACTAGTACTACTTCAAGCTATTCAACAGAAGCTCCCATCAGTATGCTGTTGAGGAGACGGACTGGACACATATCAAGCTGGTTTCAAATCTAAAACATCAATATTATTTTTTTTCTGCAGGCATATTCTTTCACAATATATGCCACTCTGCTTTAAAACAATTGATGATTCAAAACGATAATGCCAAGCGTTGAGTCTTTTTAGTTCCTTTATTCGACAGAAGTTAATTTCTTTTCTGAAAAAATTGATCTAAAATAGGTTGTACCTGGACCTAAAAATAAAGTTTCCAGCTAGGCTCCCGCCTCGGTCGGTCGTTTTTTCCACTGAAGAAGTTTCGACATCCACTTCACACGTCCTCACTCTCTGGGGTCCGATCTTCGAGCAAAAAATGAGCAAAGAGGAGGATTTGAAGCCCGTGTAGGATGCTCTCTCCAAGATTGGGCTTAAAAATTTGGTTTAGAATTGAGCACAGTGCCTGGCTCACGGATGAGGTTCCAGCAGAGACGAAACTTCAAGTTTGTTCGGTCATGCTAAATTAGTGTTGTGTCTTGATAGGGATTTAGGTCAACGGAAATTAAGTCTTCAGTAATCAGTAGGGGTAAATCTTATTCTAAATGAGGGCTTCAAATATCCTAGTCATCAAAGCATTCAAAGCTCATTAAAACTAAGCACTCTTGGTGTCAGGCAGTTTCATTTTTCATTGCATAAATACCAGATATTTTTTTGAATCATTTACCTATGTATTTACATACTTATTTACTTAATACTAATAGTGCGTATAAAATAGTTTGACAACACTCATTTCTATTTAAAATCATTTTTCTGATCGGTTGATCTTATAGCAAAAGCTAGCAATCTAACTTTGATAAAACACTATCAATCACTCCATTTCATAATTTAACGTATTCATTCGTAATTACTATGTTTTATTAATGAGTTGATTTAGCGCTCGTGTTGAAATCCGACCGCATGATCAATGAAGAATTTATTTGCTACACCTTGTATTGGTTAGGTCAAATTTATGAATGAGAATGTTTGTGTGTACTTTATGAGGAGTGTTACAAAACGAAGTTTACATATTACCACAAAAACCGCGCTTAAATGAACTAAAAATTCCAGTACAGTCTGTTCAAAAATACAAATTTAATGCATCAGTCTCACCTCCATTCGTGAATACAGTCACTGCATAAAATACGGACGGCAGTGATAATTTTTATTCTCTGTTTATTTTTTGATGTACCTCCCCAAAAGTGAGCAGATATTAAATTTAATGCCAGTGGTAGCCACGTGATCAGCAAAAATCAAAATGAAGAGGATCACTGCTGCATTTTAGACTCCAATCAGTGAAAAAAGAAAATATTTATGTTATGCTTGGAAACATACACGGAATTCGTCACAGAAAAACAATGCCATCTAAATTGCAGCCTTTTCCTCCTCGTGAACTCTTACTCCTTAGAACATGAATTGGTTGGTCTGGGTCAGGACTAACCATCCGTCTTCAATTCAGGTCTCGCTTCACTAAACAAAGTAGCAGACAAATTCTGACTACATTTTCTGAAAACAATTCAGCTTTTGTTGGGTTCTTAGACTCTATTGAATAAAAAATAACCATTTTGAGAAATGGAAACAAGTCATTCCAGTCAAAACAAAAGTATTTTACGATTTTCAGATGGAAGAAGATACTGTACATCTGGATTGTATATCATTTTTTGTTCGAATTCATTCCCTATTGTACGAGGTGTCGAAATACATCATACGAAATAGTTATCAGAGGAGTAGGAGTAAAAAAAACACTACATAATGATTTCAGTGAAGCTCGTATTGCCGTAACCTGACCATGTTAATATTTCACATGCAAATGATGTTGGCCACTTTGTGCTTCCTGAGGCAGCTGGCAGAAGCATGCCCCAAAATTTCAGCCTAAGAAAACTTCAAATAATTATTCATGAAAACTGCCTTCTAAATCCTAATTTTGAGAATCATAAATTTACATTTCCCGAAGAGGGACAATATAAGATTTATTATGCACCAGCATATTTTATATTCGAATATGACTTAAATAATTGTTGTGTGTAAGCCAAGGACTACTATAAACAGGACGTGCACCGCCATGTAGCTGACTACAGTAGCGGAGGCCAGTTCACTAAGCTCAGTTTGCCTCCATGTGTCACAGTGCGAACATTGTCGTAGTCTGTCGCTCGGTTTGAATCGAACATTGTCGTTTGTTTCGAGGCACATTACTGCATTTCTAAGTGGATATTGTTTGTTTGCAAAGTTTTTTGCTAATTATATGTATTAAAAATGCCAAACAAGTGTGGGGTGGTGTGAACAAATGAAATCCCTCCCAGTATCTTCAATGTGCCTGCTTCATGTCTGCCATCGCCAAAACCTGCACCTCGCCCGGCGAAAGTTGAAGACCAACAACTGAGGTATTTTCTTCAGAAGGATAAGATTACTTCATTTGATGCTTTCAAACCTGAACGTAACCTGCAGAAGCAGTATAAGAACTTGATTATTTCATGATCGAAAGAAAGGCTTGTGTGTTTGTTCATAAATGGCTACTTCAGTGAGTGCAGCCTGTCTGTGGTTGTCGAAAACAAGCCCACTTTGTGTTCCCCACTAACGCTCAGTGCGTTCAAGAACGGCATTAGTGTACCACTGTTTAAGACACTTCATCCCAACAATGGTTTGAGATCGTATACTCAGTTCAACGAAACTGTGCGCTTGGCAATGCACTATGACAACCCGTTTGACAAAACGATCCAAAATGTTGTCACTCTTCTTCAAGCTCACACATCAGCCTGTGTCCACACCGAGGAGAAAAAGTTGGTATTTTTGACACGTCATTTGGAACTTTTATTACAAAAGCAGTTTTCCATGAACGATTATTGTTTTGCTCTTCAATCATACCCAAAGTGTAATTATGAACAGCTCAGAGACTTCTTGGTGCTGCCATGCAAAAACAAAGCTACAGTACATCACTTCATCTATTGACAAGGACCAGGTGCTGAGGGAAACATTTGACAAAGTTTAGACACTGCAACTGAAGAATGTGTTTCTCTTGGTAGATGAAGAACAGATTCGCCCAACTGTTTAA
Source organism: Trinorchestia longiramus (assembly GCA_006783055.1). Lineage (NCBI taxonomy): Eukaryota > Metazoa > Arthropoda > Malacostraca > Amphipoda > Talitridae > Trinorchestia > Trinorchestia longiramus. The sequence goes on from VCRD01009635.1 coordinate 10,083, forward strand.
TTTTCTGGTGGGTTGCTGAGTGGCATGGCCGAGAACAACTGATACTGCAAAGCCACTTCTATTCTAATCACTAGGTGATTGCAGTCCCACAACCAAGCATCCTCTTGACAACGAGCGTGTCTGGTTTCTCCTTTTTGACACAGTACATCTGCTAAACAACTGGAGTTAAACAACTGGAGCTAAATAACTGGAACTATATCTGCTGAATGACTGCATCCGCAACAACTGGATCAGTGAGAAGGGCCAGAAGATAGGTCTTGACAATGAAACACGGCATCATTCGCAGACGTCAAGGAACTGTACGAGTCAAAGAAAGGCAGTATTCTGGCGACTACTACACTCACTCAATTTGCTGTCAGCCCCTCAAATTTACTGTCAACCCCTCAGAGAAAGATTAGCAAAAGAATGTAGTCCTTCTTCAGACCTCTGTCAAGAAGGCTCGGTTGGCTGACTAATCGCTGCAGTTTGGTAGGTTTTTGCTTCTATGCTTGTTTTTTATATGCGTGAATGTTTGTATGTTTGGTTGTTTGCAATGGAAAAGGTTTAACTATAATCAATTTGTAAAGTCTAAAACTGCAGCAACTCGGCTTTCTATAAAGTGGCCACTAAGCTCATATAATAATACATGTTAAATCCGCTTAAAATTGGCATTTGAAAGCATTATAGTGCTTTAAACCATTTAAAATTCACTGTAAAACCTTATTGTCGCTGCTATTGCTTGAAAGAAGTAATTTTTAATCAATTTCAGATAGAAAATATTATGTTACTAAGAATGCAATAGCCTCCGCTAGCGTAGTCAGCTATATGGCAGTGCACGCCCTGTTTATAGTAGTCCATGGTGTAAGCAAATCGATAACTAAATATTAGTATTAAACTCCGTAGAATTTTACAGTGAAAATTCAATTTTCTTATACGAGTATATGTGCGTTTATGTAATTACTGTACTTCACTGGTCATTCTATTTATTTATAGTATCTCTTGTACTGGTCAAAAATGACATTTCAACCTATTTCTCAGGTAGTTCGTCTTGAAACAGAGGTTAGTACTCCTACATTAATAAATCTTTAGTGATATGGGTCATTCCTATTATCGAATTATTAGGTTGTTACAAAAATGATGGTCGCTCAAAGGTCTGGGGTTTGAAAAGTAATTTTAACACAACTTTTTTAGTTTATTTTCGATGAACCTTGGCATGCATAACAATTAATATGT
>VCRD01009644.1:3187-14189 GCA_006783055.1 Trinorchestia longiramus
CAGCCATCATTCCTTTCTTCACCCGCTGTTAGTGATACACTTAGAAGCTTGTCCTGACGGATCAGGATATATAATAATTACAAATAATTTGGAATTTGTATTAGAGGAAAAGGGGACAGAGGGATACTCGTTAGCTGGCAATATCGAGACGTTTTAGCCACAGCGCGCCGCCAGGCGTCGTTTGGTCCTTCCCGCCAACCACCAAAGGAACATGTATTTAGTATCGTTCTTAAAAACAGTGTTAAGTCCACATCAAACCAAAAATGTAAGATATACGTAAAACTGCAAAACGCAATCGTGAGTATACTTCGATGCAAAAGCCTGTTGATACCAGCGTTATCATAACTGTGCATTATCATAATTGTGAAAATGCAGCCACAGCCTATATAGACAGGAGGCCGACTGTGATATCCATATGTGACACTGAGGAATGCTCTGGGGGCTAGAGTCATTTAACATAATATTCTGTCGCCAGTCATAGCTGTAGAATCTATGTGTGATACTGACAAGTGTCAGTATCTATGCATTTCATTGAGCCAGGAAGTTATCTCATCAGTGTGTTTGTGATGAATTAAATGTCCATTCTTTCCTGCTCAATAGAGTCCTAGTCACACAATAAGATATCAAAAAGCATTCTACATGCATAGTCAATTCATTCATTTAACTGGTACCTATTCACAGGAAATGCAACATTTAGTGTAGAATGTAGAAAATGTTTCTGGTCTACAGCAGCATTACTACTATGTGTTCAATGTACTAGTTGTAAAGGGTTCTCACATCACTCAACATTAGGAAGAAAAGTTCCTTAGACAATGTTGTGTGCTTTATTGAGTGTGGTTTTAAGTCTATGATTTTTCTACATCATGAAGAAAAGTTCCTTAGACAATTTTGTGTCCTTTATTGAGTGTGCTCTAAGCGTAGGATTTTTCTGTGTAACAGTGTCTAATGTGGACAAATGATTGCTGGTCTACAGCAGCATTATAATGTGTTCAATGTAGGTATAAAAGGTTTTCACACCACCCAACATTGGAAAGAAAGTTTGTTGCATCACATCGCTGCTCATGCTCCATTTTCAAGTTATGCGTGTCCGGGACTTAAGCGTGCCCCGTAGGATAAATGATGAGGTCGTTGGAAGTTGTCTTTATTGACTTGCCTTAAATGCCGTGATCTGAGAACAAATCACAAATTAAGTTTACAGAACTAATTATTTAACTTAAAATTAAATACTTTAACATATTACTCGTCTGAAGTGGCACACATGATTAGCTTTTCAATGTGCATACACTAGAATGTAGCTCAAACATAATACTGGCCATTGAGGCTGACTGAAAACCCTGGAAGCTACACTGAGTTAAAAATATGAAAATTGTGTGAAAAATTTTCTTTTCAATGTTGGGTTGTGTAAGACCCTTTATACCTACATTGAACACATTATATGGTATGCATCACATTTATTTAACTTAAAATTAAATACTTTAACATATCACTCGTCTGAAGTGGCACACATGATTAGCTTTTTAATGTGTACACACTAGAAATGTAGCTAATTTCCTTCTGCAACAGTACCAGCATTAATAGAATTCATTTAGAAAGGAAAGCATCTAGATAACTGAAGGTTCAAGTATAAATAACTTGAGGTTGACCAACCTCAGTGTCAAAACATATAAGTGCTGCAATTCAGCATCACAAAAGAAAAAAGAATGGCTACCTGTCTTTAGCAACAGGCACTGTTTGTTGTGCAAAAAAAATTATACTTGAGCACACTGAATTAAGATATATAAGCTGTAGACCAGAACTCGTTTGTCTGCATTAGACACTGTTACACAGAAAGGTCCTACACTTAGAGCACACTGAATTAAAATATAAAAGCTGTAGACCAGAACTTATTTGTCTACATTAGACACTGTTATACAGAAAAATCCTACACTTAGAGCACACTCAATAAAAGACACAAAATTGTCTAAGGAACTTTTCAGTATATATGCATTAATTCTACAGCTATACTTGTGCTGGAAACTGGTAATTGAGCATGACGGACTAATCACATTTTATTTATCACAAACTTGGATGAGGTAACTTCCTGGCTCAATGAAATGCCTATACTGATACTTGTTAGTATTACACATAAATTCTACAGCTATGCTTTTACTAGAAAGCTGGTGATTGAGCATGAAGGACTAAACCCATTTTATTTATCACAAACTTGGATGAGATACCTTCCTGGCTCAATGAAATGCCTATGCTGATACTTGTCAGTATTACACATAAATTCTACAGCTATGCTTTTACTCGAAAGCTGGTGATTGAGCATGAAGAACTAAACACATTTTATTTATCACAAAATTGGATGCCTATACTGATACTCGTCAGTATTACACATAAGTTCTACAATTATAACCGGCGACAGAATACTATGTTAAATGACTCTGGCCCCTATGTGGACATTACAGTTGGCCACCTGTCTGCATAGGCTATGGCTGCCTTATCACAATTATGATAATGCACAGTTATGATAACGCTGGTATTAACAGGCTTATGCATCTAAGTATACTCACGATTATGTTTTACACTTTACACAATATCTTACATTTTTTGGTTTGGTGTGGAACTTAACACTGTTTTTATAAAACACGATGCTGACTATAGGCTACACTGTGCTGTAACTCGATGATGAGACCAAACAACCGGCATGGCGGCATGCCGTTGACGTCACAGCGTCTCGGTATTGCCAGCTAACGAGTATCCCTCTGTCTCTTTTTTCTCTAATACAAATTCCAATTTATTTATGATTATCATATATCCTGACCTGTCAGGACAATGCGTATTAATTAATCGCGTACAAATTAAATCGTACTTTTTACATTAAATTTCTTGTATTTTTGTGATTAGGTTTTTGTAACTTTAAGTGAGATTCTTGTAAATTTTTAATAATAAAAATTCGCTGTATTTTGTAAAACTATTCTTAGTACGAAAGAACTGTCGCTATGGTTCTTGCTAAAAAAATTCACCCCTGAGAAGACATCGAAATTAATTCTGAATCGCAAGTCAGGGGCGTAGCTGACCGTAGCTTTTAGGAAATAACACCGTAAGTGTACTGTGCCTGAATGTGAATAGTGTGTTTTTTTTCTTTTTCATAGTAAGTCTAGAATTAATTGTGTTTAGGACTTAGACATATTTCTTAACCTCATTATATTTTTCTAGAAATATTAGGTGTAGGATTGTTCACATCATTTGTGTTAATTTTTGTATAATGTGCGTTGTGGAGACGACCTATGGTACATCCCTGAAATAACCAAGTTTTAGGACTTGTATTTTGAGATTTAATAGAACAACCTGTGGTCTTAACTAGTACTGAGAGTGTTTCTTATCTAATCTTCAAATCTACCTTACTTTCTGTTTAAAATTTCACCTGTTATGTTGAAATTTTCTATTGCTCGTCATTAGTCATATGTTTCTTAATTTTGCTGTGCAAGCTCTCTCTGCATTACTCCAAATATTTACTTGAAATACTTCCTTTTACTGTTCAATTGACACAGTGAACTTCTTTTATAACCTGTTTTCTTTGTTGTCTGCACACTTCCTGAATAGAAGTGGGATCTGCTGAATATGGTGTAGCTAGACCATAAATTGGATTACTAGATTTAACCACAGACTGAAAATTGTCTTAAATCACAAACTTTCCTTTACATTGCATTCTATACTTAGAAGTAGAGATTTTTATAAACATGTATTCAGCTTATAACTATATTGATTTCATTCCCTCGTAAAATAGATATCTTTTATTTTTTTATTCATTGGGTGTTGCTCACTTGGAGGTATAGAATTCTTATTCAACACTTCCCATCCAGGTATTATTGATATATTATTCCCTCTCAATACTATTGTAGTTTTTTATTGCAAATATTTTCATCTCAGGTCATATTATCCAAATCTTAAATATCAGGGATTAACCATAATATTATGGTTTACTAGATGATATCCGCTGAATGCTATCCTTAGTTTGTTTCCTTCATTTTTTTACCATGTCTTAGGATGTCCATTATATTTCTGTACAATGTTTAGGATGTATTTTATTCATGCTCTAAGTAGGATGTTCTAATTATTTTATACAGAAACCTTTGTTCATGTTAGGTTGTTATATTGTGCCTGTATCTTAGCAATATTGCAGGATTATGGAAATTGTCCTTGTGGTTAAAGATTTTGGCCTTGCATACTGGAGCAACCTTTTTCACGAGACTCCTTATTGTCTGTTCAACAATTGTGCTCATAATTTTAAGTTACTATATGAACCAAATACTCATTTTATCTCTAGATTTAATTGATCCTAAATCAAACATTAAAAATCGACTTTGTTCAGTAGATGAAACTGAGTTATTAAAACTCAGGTATCTTTTATAGAAATCCATGATCACTGAAGCAACTTTTACTCAGTTTCTAGTTTCAAAAATAAACATTTTTAATGAGGATTAGATTCCTTGTTCATGTAAAGGGGATTTACTCTTTTATCATTCTATAAGGTTATATTCCAGCTTTCCTGAATATTTTGAGATTAGACTGCCTTACTACTGCATTTCATTCTGATTAGCCTTGTCATTGCTTAGGTTTGCTACGGGTGATGCTTGTGTTTGTTTATGTTTGTGAAGATGTGAAAATTAAGCTCAACCTTCTCTTCCAGACACCTGGCGGTCCTGCTCTCAGTTTTCATCACAACTTTGACTGTTCTCAGTTTTCATCACAGTTTTCACTGTTCTCAGTTTTCATCACAGCTTTCACTGTTCTCGGTTTTCATCACAGCTTCCATCATCGCCCTCATTTCAGTTCTTATCTCAGCTTTCACTGCTCTCAGTGCTCATTGCTCTCACGCAGCGATAAGCGCTCATTCCTTTTATCTTATCGTTGCCTTTTTAAATCCTATTCTTGATCATATTTCTGATCATATTGCTGATCATATTGCTGATCATATTGCTGATCATATTCCTGATCATATTCTCGATCATATCCTCGATCATTACTTCTAGTTTCCAATCTCTTTCACTCGTGGACTACAGATGTCTTCTGTCCACCAGCTGCCCTACGGATCTATAAATAAAGAAAAGCTGAGTACCCGTCTTGTCATTGAATTCCGCAACTAGAGGTGCACCAGTCGACTCCCTTAACCTTACCTTCTGAAAAATTGTTATAAACGTAATACTGGCCATCCAACCAACAATAAAAAATAACAAGTTCCTCACACAATTTTTATATTTTTAATTCAGTGTGCTCAAGTGTATGATTTTTTTTGCACAACAAACAGTGCCTGTTGCTAAATACAGGTAGCTATTTCTTTTTTCTTTTGTGATGCTGGATTGCAGCAGTTACACGTTTTTAAGCAAACTACCATGATTGACACATCAAAGCACGAGTATTGCTTGTAGTTGCAAAAGGTTTTCACACCACTCAACATTAGGAAGAAAAGTTCCTTAGGCAATTTTGTGTTCGTTATTGAGTGTGTTATAAGTCTATAATTTTTCTACATCAGGAAGAAAAGTTCCTTAGACAAAGTGTAGCTTCCAGTGTTTTCAGTCAGCCTCAATGGCCAGTATTGTGTTTGAGCGACATTATAGTGTATGCACATTGAAAAGATAATCATGTGTGCCATTTCAGACGCCAGTACTATGTCACAGTATTTAATTTTAAGTTAAATAACTAGTTCTGTAAACTTAATTTGTGATTTGTTCTCAGATCACGGCGTTTTCAATAAAGCTACCTTCCAACTACCTCATCATTTATCTTACGGGACACGCTTAAGTCCCGGACAAAGCTACAAAGTCATCAGCACCAATTAACACACACTGCTGTCTCGACTAAGGCACGGCACATACTCAGTCATAATCAAAGACTGAAATAAACAGATATTGATACCTCTGCATCTCAGAGGCTGAGTTGAATCAATCTCCCTAACACTTGACACCATTCATCATCACAAATCACGGGCAGCTGGAACTACTTCCCTGTGATCAACCTGAGTCTTCACTTCCACCCCGAGGACCCTCCTTTTTGGCAAGATTCCATGCATGTTGAAGAACGAAGAACTCCCTTATTTACTCATTCTGGCCTGCAAGAATAAAATCTGAGTCTAAAACCTGACAGCCTTTATTTAACCTCAAGTTTAGGTCACAGCAGCAGTATCATAAAAGAACCCCTTTATTAAACTTAGTGGAGTTCATTGGTGAGAAATAGCACCAATGAAGCTAACTTCACAGTTATCGTTAGGTTAGATACAAAATGAAAGTTCTGTTTATAGTCAAGATAAATATTCTGATTCTGATGGTACCACGGGTAAAACTGAAAAATGTATTCATTTCATAGATTTTTAATTTTCTTACTTCTGAATCAAAACTATCTGGGGTACTATCTGGGCTACATTATCGTTAGATAAGATGCACAATGAAAGTCCTGTGTATATTAATGAGAAGTGTTCATTTAAAACATAATAATTCGTCGTAAATCTTCAATGTATTTATCTTTATAATAATTTCAAATTAGGCAAATCTAAATCGTAGAATTTACACGGGAACTGAGTAGTCGCTAATAATAGTGAAGATTAAGGAAATTGTGATATCACACCCTTGCTATGACCCTTATTGACAGGATTGTAGCGATATTAAATCGCCTGAAAATATACAAATAGAGTATTCTAATTAATAAAATTAAGTATAAGAAGTAAAATCGTCATTAGGTCCTAGCATTAAAAATTCTAGATACTGTAAAAGCGTAAAGATTTACCCACTCAAATAATAGCACAACTGTACCAAACTTATTATTGATGTTTTTACAAGTAATCTTGATTTCTTTTTACAATTACTATTACATAGTAATAGTAATTTTGCAACTCAAAAAAGTACCATTTACGCGTTTCTATTAACAAACGAAAATTACGTTTTTGTTTTTCGATGGTTCTGTAGAGACTCGGAAATATCGTAATTAATTTAGAATGATCTTAGCAACATTTCGTTCCGACTTCCGCTTCCTTAGACTATTGTCCTGACAGGTCAGGATATATAATAATTATAAATAAATTGGAATTTGTAATAGAAGAAAAAGGGACAGAGGGATACTCGTTCGCTGGCAATACCGAGACGCTGTGACGCCAGCGGCGTGTCGGCATAGCTTTTGTCTGGTCAGACCATCATCCAAGCTACATGTAGACTGTAGGCAGTATCGTTTTTTAAAAACAGTGTTAAGTTCCACACCAAACCAAAAATGTAAGATATGCGTAAAAGTGCAAAACGTAATCGTGGGTATACTTAGATGCATAATCCTGTTGATACCAGCGTTATCATAACTGTGCATCATCATAATTGTGAAAAGGCAGCCATAGCATATGCAGACAGGTGGCCAACTGTAACGTCCACATGGGGGCCGAGTCATTTAACATAATATTCTGTCGCCGGTTATAATTGTAGAACTTATGTGTAATACTGACGAGTATCAGTATAGGCATCCAATTTTGTGAGAAATAAAATGTGTTTAGTCCTTCATGCTCAATCACCAGCTTTCTAGTAAAAGCATAGCTGTAGAATTTATGTGTAATACTGACAAGTATCAGTATAGGCATTTAATTGAGCCAGGAAGTCATCTCATCCAAGTTTGTGATAAATAAAATGTGATTAGTCCATCATGCTCAATCACCAGCTTTCTAGTAAAAGCATAGCTGTAGAATCTAGGTGTAATACTGACAAGTATCAGTATAGGCATTTCATTGAGCCAGGAAGTTACCTCATCCAATTTTGTGATAAATAAAATGTGTTCTGTCCTTCATGCTCAATCACCAGCTTTCTAGTAAAAGCATAGCTGTAGAATTAATGTGTAATACTGACAAGTATCAGTATAGGCATTTCATTGAGCCAGGAAGTCATCTCATCCAAGTTTGTGATAAATAAAATGTGATTAGTCCTTCATGCTCAATCACCAGCTTTCCAGTAAAAGCATAGCCGTAGAATTAATGTGTAATACTGACAAGTATCAGTATAGGCATTTCATTGAGCCAGGAAGTCATCTCATCCAAGTTTGTGATAAATAAAATGTGATTAGTCCATGCTCAATTACCAGTTTCCAGCACAGGTATAGCGGTAGAATTAATGTATATATACAGAAAAGTTCCTTAGACAATTTTGTGTCCTATATTGAGTGAGCTCTAAGTGTAGGATTTTTCTGTGTAACAGTGTCTAATGTAGACAAATGAGTTCTGGTCTACAGCTTTTATATTTTAATTCAGTGTGCTCTAAGTGTAGGACTTTTCTGTGTAACAGTGTCTAATGTAGACAAATGAGTTCTGGTCTACAGCTTTTATATTTTAATTCAATGTGCTCTAAGTGTAGGACTTTTCTGTGTAACAGTGTCTAATGTAGACAAATGAGTTCTGGTCTACAGCCTTTATATTTTAATTCAGTGTGCTCAAGTATGATTTTTTTTGCGCAACGAACAGTGCCTGTTGCTAAATACAGGTAGCCATTCTTTTTTCTTTTGTGATGCTGAATTGCAGCACTTATATGTTTTGACACTGAGGTTGATAAACCTCAAGTTATTTATACCTGCACCTTCAGTTATCTAGATGCTTTCCTTTTTAAATGAATTCTATTAATGCTGGTACTGTTGCAGATGGAAATTAGCTACATTTCTAGTGTGTACACATTGAAAAGATAATCATGTATGCCATTTCAGATGCCATTACTATATCAAAGTATTTAATTTTAAGTTAAATAATTAGCTCTGTAAACTTAATTTGTGATTTGTTCTCAGATCACGGCATTTAAGGCAAGTCAATAAAGACAACTTCCAACGACCTCATCATTTATCCTACGGGGCACGCTTAAGTCCCGGACAACTATACAGTCTATAGAGTTGCGAGAGTCGTCTATATAGAGCGACTTCCACAACATGGATATTCGTCTCAAAATTCGTGGTGGTGTGTTTAAATAGCATATGTAGAACAACGCATATTACAGCCCTGCCCTCACTGCTTGCCTACTGGCCACCCTCTTTGTATCGCTGAGATACCGCTGCTGCAACTCCAACTCCTGGTGGCGACAACTCGTGTTGCCTAAATCGCTGTGGACGGAAACCCTGAAGATTTGGCCATTTCCCTTGAGGCCATTACTTTTATGCAGAAATAAAGCTGAGTACTAAAGTTCAATTGGTCTTTCAGTTCTCCTCGAGTAGGTGCTACAACGCAGGCAATTTCTACTCCTATTAAATTGAAGTTAACCGACTGGTTGGCAAAAAAATTTCCGGCCTTAACCCAGAAGGTAACAGGATTTTCTTACACGGCTTGTGAATCTTCTGTGTTAGCAGGTTGTGTATTCCTTTGAGCCCTATTCTAATCACTGTTGCCAGACGTAAAACGTTGCAATCTTATTTCTATGTACAGTCAACCTAGGCATGTGATGGAACAAGTTCAAAACTCGTTATGAACATATAATGCCAGTTCAGCATTTTCATTAATTTTGTGTATTATTTTATGTACGGTTTTCATGTTGAAGAATGATAATAACACTTGATTTATCAATATTGATTCATTATTTATCGTAAAAAATGACGTTTAATTCTGAAATAACATTATTACTGTGGCATACTGTATAAATTAGTAATTGGCACCTCAACGGCGACGCCTGAGCTTGAGTGAGAGATGATGCGGGGGCAGTGTCAGTTGCGGGTTGAGCCCTGTCGTATACATGTCGTTGCTGTGGTTGTGGGCGCGAGAAGCGGCTCAGGTGCAGGCTGCACGCTGGTTGTTCGTTAAAAGTAGTCGTTGTCGTGGAGATCTGTACTCGTAAAATATTAGGCTAAGCAGATTCAGTTACTAACACTAGTATAGGGATAATCGTCACGCAAGTAGAGGTTGTGAGTCACGGTCGAAGGTTGTTGATGTCTCGTCGTCCACGGTTAGAGGACATTCTTCTGGTACGAGGAGCGACGGAAACTGCACACCAAATCTAATAGAGGTAAGCGAATTACGGTTAGAATATACCGTAGAGTTGCAACTATTAGTCTTAACAACAAACTACTAGTCTTAATAACAATTACATAAATAATAAAAGTATGTGTTATGTTACCAATGTTATGTTTTGGTGGGAGCCAAACAAATTTTGAGTTGTGGTAATAACAATTTATCAGAAGGTAAGGTTAAGGGAGTCGTCTGGTGCACCTCTAGTTTGGGGGAATTCAATGACAAGACGGGTACTCAGCTTTTGTTTATTTATTGATCCGTAGGGCAGCCGGTGGACAGAAGACATCCGTAGTCCACGAGTAAAAGAAATTGAGAACTAGAAGTAATGATCGAGAATATGATCAAGAATATGATCAGGAAAATGATCAAGAATATGATCAGGAATATGATCAGGAATATGATCATGAACATGATCAGGACTATGATCAGGACTATGATCAAGTGTTAAGATCTAAAAAGCAACGATGAGACTCGAGAGGAAAGAGAAAAGAGATGTTAAAGCATCGATGAGATAAAAGCAGGACCGCCAGGTGTGTTGTTATCTCCTACAAGCTACGATCAGATTGACGTCGAGTCAGGATCCGGATCTGCTTCTCAGGGGTGAAATTTTAAAAAGAACCATAGCGACAGTTCTTAAAGTACTAAGAATGCTTTTACAAAATACAGCGAATTTTTATAATTAAAAATTTACAAAAATCTCGCTTAGAGTTACAAAAACCTAATCACTAAAATACAGGAAATTTATTGTAAAAAGTACGATTTAATTGGTACGCGATTAAATAATACGCATAACTTGAAAATGGAGCATGAGCAGCGATGTAATGCTTCATATGATCCTACATTTCGACACCCAATTTAAATGGTCGCGCGATCCACCTGTGGGTCAAGACCCACACCTTAAACAGCACTGGTCTAAGGCACTAGTGTAGTGGTGTAGCATCACATCGCTGCTCATGCTCCATTTTCAAGTTATGCATTTTAATTAATCGCGTACAAATCAAATCGTACTTTTTA
>VCRD01009648.1:0-14183 GCA_006783055.1 Trinorchestia longiramus
CTTTTAGACGGCATGGGACTTCGGTATTGAACCAAGAATGGGCCAAACGGCTCGTTCCTATTGCCTTATTCTATTCTATTCTACTCTGGGATGCTCTGAGTGCACTCAGTTCATACATAATAGAAGGTGCAAAAATAACTTCATTAGTCGTGACCTTCGCTATGAGAATACGATGAATTAAAACCAAAAAATTATAATTTTCACATTACAGAGAAGTGTATAATTTTCTAGATCGAGTAACACAGAAAGGAGTTTTAGTCCAACAAGTTGAATTCTGTCATTTTTCAATTATTTTTATGTCAAACTACGTAACAGAAAAGTCATGTATTTGTTCCATAAATATTATTCAGTGAGGTTCATGAATACAATATTAGACAGGCTTGTTAATTTTGACATTGAACCTTCGTTGTTCCGGAATTAAAATGATTTGAACGTTCTAGTGTGGCATGAACTTCGTGGCCGAGTGGTCTAAGGCTTGTGTACATGACGGATTACTTTAGCGGTGTAGGTTCTATTCTCTCCGTCAGTTTTTGTTTTGTGTCATATCGGCATCAGGCTTCCCGCCTTTCAAAAAATCGACCAATCAGCATCTAGTTAATTTCACGCCATGGATGACGTCATCGCCTGAAAACCGTCGTTTGGGTGGTCATGGCCAAACCCCCATGTGCTCTTACTTTTCTTTACTGTACTGTAATACACGTCCACACCAGAGCTAAGTACAATTGAATAGGCCCAACATTTACACCTAATGACAACACTTCGAGAGATAACGAACAGAGTAATCCCTTCATTTAAAAGACGAAAAATTCACCTTAAGACTGCTACTCTCCTCCATGAAGGTAAAAATGCTACGTACTATTATCACCCATAACTACAGGAAAAACTGACAAAATATGCATCGAACTACCACTTTGTAACAATTAACCAATCCAAAGAGTCCTTAAAAACTTTCTCGAGCGCAGTAATTTTTCCAGAATTCAGGCCATAAAGGTTTCTATATTGTGAAAAAGAAATTAAAGATCGATGTTATAGTCGAGTTGTGCAGGCAATATCATGACTAAGAGACAGAGTAGACAGCAGCTGTTACTATGATCATGAGTAAGGATTCACCAAAAAGACACTTCTAAAGAGCACAAACCGCAAAACTAAATCTGATTTCGATGAATGAATGGCAATTTCTATCCACTGTAACATTGTACCCAACTAGAAAAAATACGAATACTAAATTAATCCTGCGCTAAAGTTCAATTTAAAAAACACATACGAGGACAGAAGCCACTAGTTGAGGCTATCCCGTTTTGTCAGTCAGATGAGTGAAATCAGTGCTAGAGGTCGTCGTATGTGTTCCATACTTGACCAGGTTAACATCTAAGCACATACGAGTAGTTAGGTATTCTTTTTGCGTAGTTAGTTACTACTAATCCATCATTTGGGTACAGGATCTATAAATTCTCTACTTTTATAGTCATTAAGACGTGAATTGAAGGTGGAGTTTCAATTTAGCTAGTCGGGAAAAGATTAATTACTGCCTTGGTAGATTAATCATTGAAATATTATTACTACCTTGGTAGATTAATCACGAAATTAGTGCTGCTTAGGTAGATTAATCACGATACTATTAGTACTACCTTGGTAGATTAATCACGAAAAAATATAAGTAATGCTTTGGTAGATTAATCACGAAAATATTAGTACTACTTAGGTAGATTAATCACGAAACTATTAGTACTACCTTGGTTGATTAATCACGAAAATATAAATACTGCTTTGGTAGATTAATTACGAAAAGTAAGATACAGCCTTAGATAAACTAGAGGTCAGTCTCCACACTCTTACAACTGAAGTCACAAGACACATACAAAATGACTGAGTCGCAATGGAAGTAACATGATATCGAAGGATAGAATAACTGAAAATTAAGCGTAATTGTTAGGACTGAAATTTTTTTAGCATTTAACTTAATGACTTGGTATCCTACATACTCAAAGTACAACCAATTAAGTCCCATATCCAGTTAGTCACACAGATGGAGCTGCTGTGGGAAGTTTCACCAAACCGTCTCACCATTCTAATGGTTATGTGGCGGTCAGGTTCTTTCTTTTGGTCTGGTGTGAGTCCAAGCATGCGACGGTAGAGGGACTTCTCGCTCTCCGCCTGCAGTCGCGCCGCCTCTGACATCTTGCTCAGCTCTGCGTGGATGGTGCGGTTCTCTGGCTCCAGCTGCAGCGCCTGCTTCAGCGACTTGACTGCTTCAATTGTGCTCCCCTTCATGTGCAGGGCCTGCACAACAGCCGTACTGTGAGCCCTATGTATTCTCGGACCAACTGAACTATTCCTCCAGAGAAGTTTTCAGCAGAACAGGAGGGAAGAAGAGGAATCGAGGCTCCACAATTAGGACAATACGAGATCGAAGATATTAGTAAAACCTGTTGTGGAAAATCTCAAGACATTCTGAACATAAAAAATCAGAAGGGGCGGCATTAAAAACCAGTAACTGTATCTCTCTACGTTTATGTTCAACCCAACAATGGAAAAAAATCAGAACAATACTTGTAACCTTGTTTCGTATTAGACAGGGAGAATTATCTTGCATGCTCTTGTTTTCAGACAGTTGGTAACCACAGAATGCTACACAATAGCGTGCTGTCAAAGCGGCGTGTACACGAGTCTAAAACTCGGCCAAGATTCATTTGTCAAGATTTTCTAGAATTGGTTACCAGAAATGAATTTTTCCAGTTGATTCAACAAAAACAAAACAAATCATGTTTCTGTTTTAAGCGTACTCGTCGATGTGCATAACTATTTGCACGATAACTATTAAATCTAAACCAAAGATACATGTGGATATTTTGAAACATTACATAATAAATGAAAAAATACTAGACTCTTTCCCCATACTTCATATTATGTTTACTGCTCACACATCTAATACAATTTCTCTTCGTCCCAGCTGACCCCTGCAACACCGTCAGCCAGACTGACACGTCAATGGACAGTAAGAGACCATCTGTAGCTCTTCTATACATACATCCCTAACATGAAGTAGAAAAACGACATCTTGTTAATGTCGTTTAGTGCAAGCAACGGCTTCACCGTGTCTTTTTCTTCCCTAGGGGCAGTAGTTCAATTGGAAAAGATCTTTCTTGAAGTCCTGCTATTGTATACCATCTGCATTTACAGGCCCTGTGACTCTGCCTTCAATGCATCACCCATTTTTTTACACCTAAATTCCTCACAATAAAGTTTTTCAGTTATAAGATAATTGGTGTTACGGACAAATAAACTTCAAGTTAGACATGCTCTTCACAAAATAAGCGCGTCCCAAACACACATTAGCTGATCTTCATTTCACATTAATCTACCCTTATTTTGCAGATTTCGTTCGACTTCATAAGGGCGGATCCCACAAGACCACAAGACAACTGACCTTGCCCTTTCTGAAGAGCGCCTTGACGTTGTCAGGCTGGCACCGCAACACGACATCCACGCTGGCCAGCGCAGCATCAAAAGCGCCAAGTTTGATCTGCGCTGCCGCCATGTTGTTCAGCGCCTTCAGCCGCTCCCCCAGGATCAACAGCACCTACAGCAAGACAACTCCAGCTCAGAGTCACAGACTTACTCGTCTCAACTGTGCATAACATGATCTCAAGAAAGCCTAGGAAATTTTATATCAAGACTTACGCGTCTCGGAGTAAGATTCAAGCCTTTCTCGTGAAAGGCTTGAATCCAATTGAGTAAATGAAACGTGATTTTCAAAATCGAGGATTTGAGTATCTAAGTCAATGATTTTGCATCGTAGATACTCGATATATTGTCAATTGTGCTATAAAGCTGTCGGTCGTACAGGTCAGTGAAGTGAACACTAAGCGCCCAGCAAACAACGACATGAACTGGTTTGAGGTAATAAATTTGTTCTCAAGAATTGCTACAAACCTCAGACTTGGTGTCCTCATCAAAGTTGACTTCTTCAGTGTCGTCCAGGAAGTCGACAGCAGCTTTGTAGCACTGCACAGCCTCGCTGTAGTCGCCTCTGTTGAACCACCAGTTACCACGGATACGCTTCCGATTCCTGGTCGAAAACGATGCATAAATCACCAAGAACCATCTATATTATTCATCAGCGAATAACTGTGTACACCAGGGCCTAAATCTGACGAACAGATGAACAGGTTTACATACCGTGGCATCAAAAAGAGCCGAGTAGAAAAGAACCGACATTCATCCCAGCAAACTTTCGCCCATTTTCCCAATAGTTTCATCCTTCATGGTTAGGTTTGTGAATAGAATATATTCTACGATAATACAACCATCAAATTGTTTCTTCATCATAAAAAGAAGCACCAACTAATTGAGGTAAATACAGGAACCCATAAATCTAAAGAGTGGGATTAACCCACTACATTATTTCTTATATAAAATTGAACAAACACCCCCACAAAGCTACAGGATTACATTATGTTAAGCTCCGTAAATGCAGTCGCGACTTCAACAGGTGTTGCAAAACGAACCCAATTTGCTGCCTGTCTTCCAGTGAGAGAGACTCCGGGCTGTCCTCAGGCTTGAAGTCAAGCAGCTTGACAGTGCACAGCAGCGACGCGTCAGGAGGCACACGGTCCTCGTCTCCTTTACTGCCGTACGCAAACCTGACCGCAAACCATACTTCATTCCTTCATTCAAGCATCTAAATTAGTTCCAACGATTTCATAGAATAGAATAAACACTGGAATTTTTTTATGGAAAATAAGGTGAAGAATATTCATACCCATGGTACATTGAAGTTCGAAATTAGAAAAAATATCTTCAAAACAGAAATTAAATTCTTTCAAACAATTGATTCAACAAAATCAAATTATGTGTTCATTAGTTATACGATTATTTTTGTTTGATAATATAAGATTTGAGTCAGGATTAAAATTTCTTAGCCTCATTTGCAACAGCACATGAACCATCAATAAATAATTTCATTTTGAAAACACATCACATCTTCCTACCACGGCACCTCGTTCTCTTTTCCTACTGAAATACAACGCAAAGAAAAGCTATTCCTAAGAATACCTTCAATGTGAAGTAAATCAATGATGAAAGTGACGGAAATTGTACTTCAACTACACAAGTGGGAGTAGTAAAAAATAAAATCAGTTAAGGTAGCTTATATCATCAATACAAATACCATAAAATTACAATGAACTTTTATTACATGTCATGTAATACGTTCAATCAGTTTCCGTAAAAATACAAAAACTCATGAACGTGAAGTAAAAATTAGCTGAGAACTAGCTATAGATTTTAAATTTTTCAGCAGCAATATTTAGTTCCCATGGACTATTGTCTGATGTGGTCACCATTTGACCACAGGGACCTTCAGTTCACATGCGCCATTGGAGAATCGTTCAACACTGGAATTCGGACAGCACGCCCAGCAGGCGTCACGTCTAGTGTTCGGTGAACAGGCTACAGCTTACGACATATGTACGTGTGTACTAAGACAGCTACTGTTTTAGAGTATACATATTAAATTACTGCTCTTGTTGTGTCACGAATGCACTATTAAATTAAGCTATAATCTCATCACTGTGAGGTACACGCTTACTCGAACAGGTCGTCTAACACATTATGTTCAATCAAGCTACGACACTCCTTTCTAATGCGCTTCAAATTGTGATTGAACTCTCAATAAAAGCTAATTTCGATCAGACTCATTTTTCTGGATGAAAGAGCAGATTGGATTTCAGAAATGAGATCGTAGAATAGATTCCTATCAAAAGTTAGGCACAGACAAAATAGTGAAACATGGTGGCGCAAGTACACTTGCACAAACACACCACGAGACAGGATGAGCGCCAACATTGAAGGCCACGAACCATAAATTGCTCAGTTGCACACCTTTACAAAATCAATGATGAGAATGGTTATAAAAAATTAAAATGCCCTAGTAGTTTACATAATAAAATTTTTTGCGGAAATGTACAAACAATCATTAAGCTAAAGTAACATTCTAAGTCTACACAAAAACCTGCGCAAACCATGACTTATTCCCACTAGATAGTTCCCGTGGACATTCCACGACTTAAAAGTGATAAAATTAAGGATTTATCGATCCTTAATTGCGTTAGAAGTTCGATGAGATTTGACTAATTTGAAATTATTATAGACGCACACATAGAGAGATCCAGATACACTCTCTATTATATATGTAGATTATTATTCTACAGAGTCAATAATCTGGTGAGCACCAACCTGGAGTGGATATAGACATCACACAGCTCCCCCCTGTCCATCAGTGGCACTACGAGGTCCAGACCTGGGATCACCTGCACACAGGACATTCTGAAGCACAAGTAAAACTATTTAAGATAATAGTATTTGTGCCTCCAAGATGGAGAGATAAAGCAGAAATGATATGCTGACAGTGAATAGTACAGGGTTTCACTACTGTTTAATTGTGTAATAGTTTCTTCATTAAAACTGAGAGGTCGATAGATTCTTCGAGGCCTGTAGCTCTCATCAATCAACAACTAGACCTAAGCCTAATACAGGGTGACCCAAAAAAAACGGAAATTTTGAAGTGCGTATTGGCAGACATGAGCAAGTGGCAGCACTGCGAGACAATAACCTTGAGCAAGTAAACACTCCTCCATTTTAGCACCCATGGACCAGTGGAACGGTCAACAGCGTGACTTAGCCATAAAAATGTTTTATAAAAACGGTGATGGTGTGTGACAGTTGCGCGAAGGAAGTTCCAATGTTTTCCATCAAAACAGGCGATCAAGTGTTGTATTAATAACTTTGAAGAGACTGGATCTGCCCTAAAGAAACCAGCAGGACGACCAAGAAGTGCTCGTACTCCACAGAACATTGATGTTGTACGCAAGTCTGTCTCACGAAGCCCACAGCGTTTAATTCGTAAGCCAGCAGTTACGGTTGAATGTCCCGGGAGAGTGTTCACAGTGTGGCCTGTTACGACTTCACAACTCTAAGCCGCATTACACAGCTTAGTGAGATGAAGGCCCTCTAGGATGCAAGCCACAAAAGTGCCGTAAGGCGCATAAATGGGAGTACTGCCAGTGTTTTTGTCTCTGTTTCCACTGTAATATTCTCCTTAGTTGAGTGGCGTTTTAAAAACATCAGGGCTTTCCATAGAATTTATTTTTAAGATTATTTATAACGAACAGTTAAAATCGATAGCGGAATAAAATGCAAGATATAACACGGTCACAACGCTGCACAGGACGAATAGTTACAAGACTCAGAAATAGCAAAGTACGCAAGCGCACATATAACGTGTGTATTACGCAGCCGGCAGCAGAAGTATAACCTTTACTTGCGCTCACTCGGCATCCTATATACCTGCGGGTGACACAAAAAACTACTTAGTAGGCGTCTCGAAGCAGCCCAGCCGGTAACACTACTATAGAACTAGAGAACGAGATTCCTTGTTCACAGTAGAATTGTTACTTCATATTTGAAATTTCATCCATACAAACTGCAGATAGTACAACAATTGAGGGAAAACGATTACCAGCTGCGATTTGAATTCTGTAAACAAATGATAACACATATAAATAATGGCAATGAATTTCTAAGCAAGATATGGATGTCAGATGAGGCCCATTTTCATCTCACAGGTTACGTGAATAAGCAGAACTACCGTTACTGGGCAGACACAAATCCTAATGAAGTTCATGAGCGTCCTTTACATGCGAGTTAGGTGACAGTATGGTGTGCTGTTTCATTACATGGGATCTCATTTTTTTAAATGAACAAGGGATCACAGTCACTGTCACTGCGAATCGTTACGTGGAGATGTTACAATCCTTCGTTACACCTGAATTGAAGAATTCTACACACGTTCAAGAAACCTGGTTACAACAGGATGGAGCGACATCACACACTGCACGGCAATCATTGGAGAGAATTGTTCGTTAACCGTGTGATCTCAAAATTCGGTAACGTTCCCTGGCCCCCTATAGATCGCCAGATTTGTCCGTTTGAGATTTTTTCTTGTGGGGCTATCTCAAGAGTAAAGTGTACAAGAGTCGACCAAGAACTCTGGATGAGTTAAAACAGAGAATTCAAAATGAGATGCACAGTATCCCAGCTGAGATGTTGCAGCGGTCAATGAGGAATCTCAAGAGCAGATTTCAAGAATGCATTCGTACAGGACGACATCTACGGGACGTAATTTTTAAATAATGGAAATTCCATAACTGTTTTTTAAATGGCATGTTTCAAGGTTTCAATTACTATCGATGGAATATATTTCTTCACTCACTCGTGGTTTTATTGGATTGTTAAAAATTCCCGATTTTTGTGTCACCCTGTACAATAACTGCCACGCAGTAATTGGTTTTAAACATACGGCCAAAAAAACACCTAAAAATGTGTGATGTCACCCATGACAATAACCAGTAACCACCCGTCACATCACCTGTCACAAGGCTGTAATGACCCACACTGACCTCACTGTCCCCCAGGGTGAAGTAGAGGGTGTGTGTGTCCTCGACAAGAGAGCCATCAGAGAGGCGTACTGTCAGCTCGATACAAACAGTATCTCCTCTAGCAGGTCTAGTCTCAACAATGCCAGGAACCAAAATCTGAAATCAAGTCAACTTCAAAACAAGCATAGCTTTCATGAAGGATCCATCAGGTCGTGGGTTGCCTGGACCGTTTGTTGATCAATAATTATGCCGGATAAACATTTTCAAATATCACTATAGGGAAGTTCAACTTCAGGAAGTTTAACTTTTGAAAACATTCAAAAACTTTCTGATACACCAATGATCTCAAAAATGCTACCTCTACTTATTACGAAACAACTCGAATATAACTTTCTTTTGACTGCCAAGATGATTCTTCATTATGCATCCCAATTTAATCATTAAACAAATGCAAACGAAAAATTCGGCATTCATATGACCAGTTAGTACCATCATTCTTCTCAACTGAACAATCTATTATAGTTTAGTTTCAAATTATGAAAATATTTAGGTACTCATAACTGATGAGATCTCTTATAAGAAACATAATACTCAAGTTCACAGTGACACGCACGAGTCACCTGGCTGACTCTCAACTCATTGATAAAATAACTTTTTTACAGCATTGCAGTGGCAAGCAGAGGTAAAAAATTAGAGACATATTAAAGGTACAAATAATATAAAATCATTATTTAAACTTCAATTAACAGGTTCGAATTATTAACTGTACTCAATACAAAAAATGAAAATTTCTCTCAATGTTTACAGCTAGTACATCAGAGTCAATTTACCAGAAAATTAAGTGATCTCATTGGCTGTTGAGTGTCAGCACTGTGAACACCCTAAACAATCATAATTTAATGATAAAGATCACGGGGAATTGAAACAAAAACTAATTCATCATGAACAAAGAATATATGAATGTAAAAATCAGGGCATATAAGTAGCCAAAAAAGTAAACCATTAATTTAAAAGTCCCATTTCTAGTTAGCAAAGTATGAGATAATTTTTGTTGTAATGAATTATTCACAAGGAAACACAAACAATCAATACTTTACCTTCTTTTTCAGGTCACCAGACCCAATTATATCCATCCACTCATGTGCAGTCTCTTCCATCTCCCCCTGCACCTCCACTTCCTCTATTCCAGTAGGCAGATCAAGATCAGCCCCACCAGAACTGTCATCTGATCAAAAAGTTTCTAAAAATTAGTAAACCAAAATTTATTTGCCAGAGTAGAGCAAATGTGGCCCACAACATTGCTAATTCACTTTTCACAGTCATAGACAATAAATGAAAAAGTTGAGTTTCTTATCCAGAGCTATCAGAAGTTTCGTCTGTACAGATATAGAGATGGTTCATTCAGTCGACAGATGCACAATCAGTAACGTTACATATAGGTTCCAATATGGAATATTTGTCTACTATACTGTCCATGCAGTAGCAATGTATGCCAATAAATGTCTGTCATTGTAAGGGCAATGAATAATAAAATAATGTAAGCATGTATGTTTTAGGTAAAATTTAGCATGAAAATAAAACGAGTTAAAAAACTGAAGATGAACAAAATGAAAAATTCAGTTGAAGCATGATAACAATCAGGATTGAGAAACCCAATATCAATGATTCCAGCATTTTTCATTGAAATACCAGATTCCCAGTTGAGTTCAAAGGTAATCTGAATTAGCAGTGGCATGAATGTTATGACAAATTGATGCTTTTTCCCCACATCAGGGTCAGAGGGTCAGTGCCAGGATATAAGAGTTGTATCACAGGCACTCAGTTCAACGCAAGTGCAAACAGCTCAAACATAGCTCATGCTTACCACTACAAGCACAACATTTCTTCAATTTGCTCAATCAATTTGTACTAATTTATCTCTTTAAAGTAGGCTAAAAGATGCCCTTTACCTTTCACAATAATAAGGCTCCCATCAATCACAAAAAAAGAGAAAAATGCATTTTTCTAAAAAGTGAACTTGGGCAAGAAAGTTTGCAGATAATTTTTTTTAGACTTTTCTACAATTGATCTATAATTGTAGCCATCAGTTGGAGTCCCCCAAGTTCAATGACTGAACACAAACTTTTTAAAATTTAATTCAGAATTACATTACACTTTGAATTTTTTTGAACATTTTTTTTGCATTACAGTTGATGAAAAATGAATGTGGAGTTTGTGTTTAACGATTTGGCTCATGACTTTCTCGTGAGCCCACCACACTACGGCAGCACATGTGTGGAGCTCAATTGATCACAGTAGCACAGAAAGATTTGCAGAAGAACATCTGAGACATGGCAGCTTTTGCATTAATTTTTAATGCAGAAAATAATATGAATTTGATGGGATGATTTTGGCTGTTACTTAATAAAAAATTAAAATCAAAATGTACCTTTGTTGACTGTCATCAGTAGTTCATAAAGCAATGTTTAAAACATACTAGATGAATTGCAATATCACACAGAAGTTAGTGCAGATTCACAACAAACTGACAGACTTTTGGATAATAATTGCTGCACTCAAGGTTTGAATAACACACAGTTTTACTCTTACTTGAATATTATTTATTAAAAGAATAAATATTTTAACTATTTTCAGTACAAGATTTCCATATGTGGCTTCTTTGGTACATTACCTAGGATACTAATATTAAATACTGTCAGCACACTTACCATTTGCTTGCTCACAGAATAGGAAAGCACTTACCAGGTACAGATGAGGTAATCTCTTTACTTCTATCCAACAGTGATGAGTCATCAAGGCTTGCTATGCTCTCTTCACTGGCATCTTTTACAATACTTTTATCTTTTGTCATAGCTGTAAATTCTGGGACTAACACAGTAACAAAGGAAACAGTGGTAGTTTTAATTCCTGTAGAACCTATATCATGAAAGAATGAAGTACTGTAGAGTAACTGCTCTTAAGTACCACATATCTTTATCACAAATTTGGAGCATAATTGAAGAGGTTTAATTTTTGGTTAAATGTACCACTCTCAGTTGCTGAAAAATCACACATATTTCTAATTTCTGATACATCAATATTACACAGTTAATAAGCACTACACATAACTGAATTTCAAATAGAGCTTAGTAATATTGCTTCTGGATAATATTACATAATGCAGATTACATGATGTGAATGGGAACATGAGTGCCCTGAATAAAGAGGTAGCAAAAATGTTTTATGAAACAGTAGAGCAGATGAGTGAAGATGGACGTGCAAGAACAAAAGGTGAGAAAATGGCAAAAGCTATGCAGTGGTGGGGAAGACTAAGCAGTGTGGCCAAATATAGAGCAAATAAGTATAAATGTGTCAGAGGAATTTGGAAGTATGTTGCAGTACCTAGCATAATGTTTGGCATGAATGTTATGGCATGAAATGGAGGAGACCTTGAAAAGTTGGAGGTGCTGCAGAATAGGGTAGGGCATATGGCATTAGGCACCCCAAAATGGATGGCTGCAGAAGCTCTTAGAGGGGATCTAGGGTGGAGTCTGTCTTCTGAAAGAATGATAAAGGCTGTGTTGAATTATAAGGTGAGAATTGAGCGAATGGAGAATAAAAGGTGGGTTAAACGAATCTTTGAATGGAATCTGAGTGAAAGTCTTTGGGAGAAAATTTGCTGAGGACATGCAAGAAAACTGAAGATTCAAAAGACTGTTTGTGTTAGAATTGGAAGAACTAAGGATGATTGGTTATTGAGAGGGCATGGAGGTAAAGGAATGGAGTGGGATTGCAATAAGTGGAATAAAGAAATTGAAAAACTAACAAAAGAGTATGGCCTGAACAAATGGAAGCATAGTATGAATGGGAAAACTACTTTAATTTGGTATGCCAGTAAAAATGTACCAAGGTTTGAAATGTTTTATGATGGAAGTTTTGGTAGCCAACCCCTGTTTGCTGTCAGATGTAAAGCATTAAGTGTGAATAGGTGTACATGGAGGTGGAATGAGGGGAATACAAGGTTATGTCTGCAGTGTAACAGAGGAGTAGAGGAAACAGTTGAACATCTGGTCTTGGAATGTAGTAAATATGAACATGAGCAAGAGAGCCTCATGGATGTGATCCAGGAGCAGTGTGGAGAAAATAAGTGGGATGCAAGGTGTGCTGAAGAGGACTCTGGTATGAGATATCTTGTAGGGCTGGATGAGGAATGTAACATGACTTTTGTGAATGCAATGAAAGATTTCTTAGTGCATGCATGAAATAAACAACAATGATGTTGAATAGTCACTCTCTTGCAATGTGACTACCTGCTAAGCATGCAGTGCTATTTATAACAAGCTGGATCTTCCAGTGATGCCCTCACTTGGTTGATTCATTTGCATGGAATGACTCAAGGTGGCCCCAGAGGAATTACTCTAGACAACCCTGGCTCACAGGAGAAAAAAGTCTGGGAAGCCATCCTGTTGTATGTGTGTGTTATTAGAGGGAATTAAAGGCCGTTACAAAGGCCCCAGCCAAGCGCTGGCCCTCAAATCTAAGTCTAAGATCAAGAAAATGAAATGCAGAAGAGGTACAGGAAAAGCAAAGAAGTTTACAAGACAGATAAAAGGTGAATAAGCAAGAATAAAGTTTTTGAACAAGAAACAATGTAAACTGCAAAAACTGCATGAAAAACATAATATTGCAAAAGTTAAATGGCAGGGTCAATGGGATGAGTACAAATCTCAGCAAAAGAGGGTAAGAAGAATGATATAAAAGGTCAGAGTGTAAGATGAGAGCCAAAAAGTCGAAAAGAGTGGTATAATTTCATACAAGGCAACAACCAAGGTAGTGAAGTACAAATCCATGTTGGTGTTGGTGAGTGCAAGGTGTGTTAGGGTTCAAATGGTGAGAGCAGTAGTAGACTTTTGGGAACACATTGGTGGAATAAATGACCCATTGACAGATGAAGAAGCAGTAACTCATCAGATTGGAGAATACAAGATATTATATGTGAAGAGATTGAAACTGATTCTTCCCTCCCTTCACTGACGACCAAACAAGGGAGGCCATCAAAAAGTTCTTTCTTCTTCTTCTTGTTTCACTTTTATTGGAGCTTCGGAGATGGGTCCATGCAGCTCCACGCCTTCAGGGATGTTTTATTGTTTTCTGAAAATTAGCCCCCAGGCTGAAAACGGATGCAAGAGGTTTTTCTGGGTAGACTTAGACTTAGACTTAGATCGAGGGCCAGCGTTTGGCTGGGGCCTTTGTAACGGCCTTCAATTCCCTCCAATACACACGCACATACAACAGGATGGCATCCCAGAGTTTTTCTCCAGTGAACCAGGGTCATCCAACTAATTCCTCTGGGGCCACCCTGAACCATTCCATGCAAATGGACCATCCAATTTAGGGCATCACTGGAAGATCCAGCTTGTCACAGACAGCCCCTCATGCTTAGCAGGTAATCACATTGCAGAAAAATGCCTATTCAACATCCCTGTCACTTATTCCATGCATATACTAAGAAATCTTTCATTGCATTCACAACAGTCATGTTACACTCCTCATCCAGCCCTACAAGATATCTCATACCAGAGTCCTCTTCAACACACCTTGCATTCCACTTGTTTTCTCCACATTGCTCATGGACCACATCCATGAGGCTCTCTCGCTCTTGTTCATACTTACTACATTCTAAGACCAGATGTTCAACTGTTTCCTCTACTCCTCTGTTACACTGCAGACACAACCTTGTATTCCCCTCATTCCACCTCCATGTAC
>VCRD01009653.1:0-11988 GCA_006783055.1 Trinorchestia longiramus
CGTTGACTCCGAAGTGGTACGTATGTGGACCACTTAGGTTAGGTTCTGTAATTTTTTCAGATCCTTCTAGTGACTATGCGTACAAGGTGAAGATTTACAGCGGCCAAGCAATCGGAGGCAACGTGTTAAGTGAACCACCTGCATGAGTTTCTTCTGTTCTTGTTTCGTTGAATTATTCGTCTCAATGATATTCTTGTCAAACACCGACGGTAATTGATCCTTGTACGGCATACCTTGTCATCTGAAACTGAGAGCTGTGTTAGTTTTCATTGTTCAGGGTTTTTAACAAGTTTCCTGCGATGGGACCCACCTGTGGTAACTTAGGTTAGGTACTGTAATATTTTTCACGTCTTTTAGTGATTGTGTACAAAGTAAAGATTTCCACCGGCTAGGCAATCGCAGGAAACGTGTCAAGCGCCGTGCTATGATCTTACTGATTAGTTGCCCTGTTTTATTACTTTTTATATTAGGAAGGAATTTGTTGTCGTTTTTGCTTAAGAAAATACAGCATCCAAACTAATAACACTTAATCTAGATTTAGATTTAAATTTTCGGTTTTATTCAGGACAACCGCAAGTATAACTAACTGGCTTTCGCTATCCTAAGAAGCCTCATCACTTCCCGACTTGTGCGAAAATATTCCCAGTGAACGTCTTGAAGCGGAGACGCGGTAATCGAAACTTCTCTATTCCATGCCAATTTGTTGTTTATTCTTGGCTGATTCTCTTCTTTCTCTCATGAGATGGGACCTCAGTATCGTGTGGACGACTTCCTGCGGGACTTGCTGTTCTCAGTTTTCATTCGCGTAGTTTAGGTCTCTAGTCACTTTTTCTTAGAACGCTTATTTGTGGCAATTAGAATTACAGTAAATAAATAATTTTACATCAGCGTGCGATAATAGTCATGGTGTTCCTAGTATTTAGCTAGCTTGATATTATTACTGTAGAGGCGTAGAAGATAGAAGAGTTCAAGATTAAGTCCAACTATTAAATAGAGCGAGAAAGCGTCTCCTGTCGTGTAGGACTAGGACATTTGGAATGTTCTTTTAAATACTTTCTTTTACAATTACTCGCAAATTGTGTTGATATTTACGGCAATTGAGTTCTTCAATTATACACACTTGGCTCGTATTCTTCCGTTCTATGCATGTGCGAGAGAGAAAGTGCTTTCAACACAGCAGATTTATCTCGGTTCAAAAAGTTAAGAACAAATTTCGTCTCCTCTAACAGATGACGAAAGTTTACCTTTGAGGATGTCGGTGTAGTTTGTGCACGAGTAGATATATGGTGACGTTTGTGCTTAACACCGTCCGTGTTAAGTCACACAACAACCGAGTTTTTATCGATAAAACAGTGCGTATTAACGGAACCAGTTCTTTTGTTTTATATAAAAGCGTACAGAGGTGGTGGTGCTGGCGGGGTCGGGTTGCATCCACAGAAGTAGCTCAAGGCAAGGAGGTGCAGTGCTATTTATATGGACGTGCATATTTTGCTGCCCTGCCTAATGCCCTTTACCTGCATTCAGCCACGCTGATAGCGACTGTGCGTGTTGTACTTCAGCTCGTGGCGCTGGCATTTAAGTTCTTACGCGTTTGTTGAAACGCGCTCAAGCTGCCCTCTTGTGTGGCTATTTTACAGGCGGAAAACATTTTTCTGCTGTAATTTAACTGACCAGGCAAGCAATTTTGAATGCGTCCTTGATCTGTTGAGTTGCTTAGTGACTTCCTTCTGAATGTCCATTTCCAGGCGTTTTTATTGGTTTACATGCTAACATCCAGGGAAGTTAGTGCATTCCGTTTTAAGTCATTTCTCCACACGGGCCACAATTTATCAATTACAAATGTTTACATTCTTAAATAATTATTCTGCCTTCTGTGCGACGCTTTCATCGGTCTTACACGTCTGTCACACACTAATCTTACCTCGAAGCCCTGGTCTGCCGTGATGCTTCCACCGAGACTTGTACTCTAAATTACGCTTGTTAGATGCAGATTTTATTGTCGCGGTCTCATTACAGGCCCGGGATAGCTGACGGTCGGTTGGTCCCAGAAGGACGATGTGAGGACGAGTTTGGCACAGAGGGTGCCGGGAAGTGTGGATGTGAAACAGAGATGGATTGTAACGGAATAGAAGGGAAAGAAATAGGTAGGAAGGTGAGCGTCGCAACTCAGCCGGGAACTAAAAAATGGGTGCCGTGGGTAGCCTTGATACAGCATAGGCAAGTTAACTTTTGACGCCTCTCCTAACTAATTTGCCCGTTGGGATGGTGATTTTCACCGATCCCTAATTTTACTTTAAAGTCTTGTGAAGTATTGTGAGAAGCAGTCTTGAATAACCCTTTAACGATCAATTTTTTTCTAGTTTGTACGTCTAAGCTCGCAAAGACCGTCTGTACACTGATGCAATGAAGCACGCTGAGAGCCAGGCAGCCAAAAGAACGACGCTGTAACATGCCGCCGCGTTCAAACCTAGTAGCAACCTCATATTGCTCACTGTTTAATTATTAGAACAATTCTCCGAAAGACCGTAAAAGAGGATCGTATGGTCCTTTTCGTCGCTAAAGGGATAAACTGAACATAGACTAGATCTTTGAAGAGTGTTCCAAGTTACAGCCCAATTGAAGCCGGGTTATGGTCGCTCGTTTTAATGCACTGAGGGGTTCATTTAATTTCTGTTCCTAATTGTAATTTTGTTTCATCATTCACTATTCCTACAGGGTCTTAAAAAAAGAAAGGTACAGGGTGGCTCATAAGTGAGGTACCTTTTTAAAATTATCATAGCTATGAAACTAAAAATGGTAAAGAGATTTCGTTATTTCAGAATGAGAGAAGAAATTTTAAAGTTTAGTATTAATTTCTAATTGAAACAAATAAGTTTAACTACGGAATACAATATCTTTTAAATGACCTCCATTATTAGTCAAACAATGGCGTGCTCTTTCCACGGTGCTGTTCATTACTTTCCTTAACCCTTTCGGTACTGACGGCATCTCTGGTAGCCGCAGTCATTTTTCGCCTATTAAGATGCTGAGCAACACGTGTGTCTGTGCAAACGCTGGTAGGGCAGTGCAAGCTACAGTTTGATCAGGACAATGCAGTGACCGTAAAACATCACAAAGCATCTTTTTTTAAATTTGATGTTAAATATGTTGAAAAAGGTTCTGATATTTGCATCATGGTACCGAAAGGGTTAATGTCTCTATTGAAATGTTGTTGATCTCTTGAATGATGTTTAAGTTTCAATTGCTGTAAAGTATCAGGCATTTCAATGTCAAAATTTTTCTCTGAGTATCCCCAGAGAAAGAAATTAGGAGCTCTTAGATCTGGAAATCGAGGCGGCCACCAAAAGGAAAAATTATTCTGTTTGGAAAAATTGCTTTAACATTTGCATTGTTTCTTTCGCTGTGTGCGCTGTAGCTCCATCTTGTTGGAAAAGGGTAATCTCTGTGTTATTTTCTCCAATTTCGGTTATCAAATAATCTTGAAATCATCTGTCTATACAGGTTTCCATTACCACAAATTCCATCCCCATTAGCATCTTCAAAAAAATATGGTCCAATGATCCTCGAAGACGTGATGCCACACCATACTGTTACTTTAGCTGAGTGAAGTGGACGTTCATAAATTTCTTTTGTATTTTCTGAAGCCCAGAATCTGCAATTTTGCTTATTAACAAAACCATTAACACGTTGCCTCCGATTGCCTGATTGGTGTAAAACTTCACTTTGTACGCATAGTCACTAGAAGGATCTGAAAAAATTACAGAACCTAACCTAAGTGGTACACATACGTACCACTTCGGAGTCAACGTGTTAAGGTGAAAATGTGCCTCATCAATCATTACAGAGTTTTCATTTTCTGCAAGCTGTAGAAATCTATTCGCAAAATCTAATCGCTTTTGGTAGTCCGTAGGATGGAGTTCTTGAGTTGATTGAATTTTATATGGATGATACTTTAAATCTTTTACCAAAATACGTTACAGTGAGATACGTGACATTCTCAGTTGAATTGAACGTCTTCTAGTTGTTTTGGGCCGATCGGCAACACTCGTTGCAACAAGCTGAATTGAAACACCAGTTCGTATGGTCCGTGGCCTGCCACAACGTTGTCTGTCTGCTGTTGTCCCAGTTTCACTAAATTTCAATACCAGTTTTTATGCACTTCTTCGAAAGACTTCTTTCAATACCATTAATATTTCTGCAATTCCTCTGAACTGCAGTAACCGAACAATTAAATCGGAAGTAAAGGTCCACTATTTTTGCTCGTTGTTCCATTGCGTAGCGATTCATTTTGGGGGGTGGATGTTATGAATTTTTTTGGCAATATGTTGTAAGTAGCCATCAAAAATGATGGCAAATACTGTCGGAAAGATATTCTTTTTACGACCATAACGCTGGTCATCATCCTCCTGTTCACGCCTCTGCGCCTGCCTTAATCTTGCTGCTGAGCGTATGGCCTCTAGTCGTTCTTATGAACTACTTGCATACTGATCCCGCCTCTGTTGTCTTACAACAGCTTGTTCTTCTTGTTCTTGAAATAATCTTTCTCTCGATCTTCTTTTTCGCTCTTGATTCAGTGTTTTTATTCGTTAGAGTGGAGTTTCTATGCTTGAGCTTATTTCAAAGGTGACTTATTTTTCTTGTGACAGTAATAAACACTTAGAATACAGTATTTTTGAGCTGCAATAGAAGTAGTTATAGCCATTCGTGTCATATCCTAGATACAGAAATTCAGCATTACTGAAAGCAAGTGCGAGCTTGTGTATGTATATTGTAATATGCAATACCCCGCCGAACTCTGTATCCACGATACGGACTAGCGTATATAAGGCTCTCTATCTCTAATTTTTTTGAAAGTGACTTATTATAGTGCACTTATACAGCGAAAATGAGTATTAATTTACCAGTGAACTGAAACCAAGACCGCCAGTGCTAATTTCTTCCTATCTATTTTAAAGAGCGTGACACGAAACATAAATAAATAAATAAATAAATAAATAAATAATTAAATATATAAATATATATATACGTATATAATATACAAACATATGACGGTCATTCTTAGTATTAGATTAGATTGTCGGTAGACATGATACGCTGGTAAAAAACTTTCAAATCTCCTCATTCATTCTGAATTAAACAAATTTCTTCACCATTTGTAGTTTTATAGCTATGATATAATAGTTTAAAAAAGGTACCTTACTTATATGCCACTCTGTACAAGCATTGACAGTAGGCAGGGACCCTCAAAATAATTATGCTTTCACGAATCTCAATTTTTCAAAACTCCTTAGTTTTCAAGATACCAAGGTTTAAAATTTTAACTGTCGTTCCCAGTGTGTCACATTTTTCTGTCTCTAAAATGTAAGTTTCAAATGAAATGATACCTTTAAATCTGGCAGTACTCGATTGCTTAGTGATTACGAATCGGTTGACGCTGCGATATACAGTAGTATTGTCACTGTGGCACGTTCTTCGAATGAAGAAATGGTGGATATGCATATAACTAATGTTGCGGCCAATGGCAATGCTAGAAATTGTATCAGGAGCGTTTTCCCAATCGATATTTACCCAGACACAGCTTGTTTACAAACACACATCGTCGTGTACGCAAGCATAAAAGCTTCGACGCAAACAGGATAAGTTATGGTCGGCCAAGGGAATTACGTGATGTAGTTGAGGACGACTCTCTGCAATACTTCAGTGACAGGCCTCATGCTAGCCCCCGAGCTGCAGCACTTGACTTCGAAATACCTAATCAAGTCGACGGATGGCTTGTTCTCAATGACGACAATCTACATCCTTACCATTTTCAGAAAGATCAGTATCTGCTCCCGACCGGCTGCATCCCTAGTGTACAATTTGCTCGTTGGTGCCTGAAGCAAGAACAGGAAGATACAATTTTCATAAATCATATTGTCTTCACCGACGAAGCCACACTTGCACGCAACGGAACTTACAACACGCATAACCTGGACAACTAGCAAGAGGACAACCCTCATGTAGTGCATCGGTTCAATTACTAACATTTATTTAGTGTCAATATGTGGGCTGATATTATCAGCAATAATCTTATTGGGCGGTATCTGATGTCTCCTGTAAGTTAACCGATTCATGTTGCATTTCTAAGGGACTCATTGCCTGAACTGGTGGAGGATGGGCTTTCAGGAATTCGTCATCGAATGTGCTTTCAGCACGACGGAGCTCCAGCTCATTCCAATTGGAATGCTCGCCAATATCTG
The DNA here is from genome assembly GCA_006783055.1 of Trinorchestia longiramus. Classification (NCBI taxonomy): domain Eukaryota; kingdom Metazoa; phylum Arthropoda; class Malacostraca; order Amphipoda; family Talitridae; genus Trinorchestia; species Trinorchestia longiramus. Next base: position 6,240 of record VCRD01009653.1, read on the forward strand.
GATAACGTCTTTCCTAATTTGTGGATAGCGTCTAATGGACCATTGGCATGGCCTCCAAGATCTCTCGACTTGAGTCTTCAAGATTCCTTTCTCTGGGGCCACATGAAATCATTGATTAACGAAACACAGGTGAAGTCAGAGATGGATCTTGTCGCTAAGATAGCAGTTGCAGCAGGTATCGTTGCAGAAGAATAAAGACTTTATATCGTGTCCAGCAATCCATTCAGAAAACGGACCAGACCTGTATTGACTTAGGGGGCAGACAATTCGAACAGTTAGTGTAATATGTTTGTTCGATAAAACATCGGTTTCTCGAATATTCTTTTAATTTTCCATTGTTATTTCTTAGAAACAGAATTGGTATTAACTCGGCATGAAGGTTCAACTTTAAACATCTATATCTTGAAAACTAAGGAATTTTGAAATATTTAGTAATCGTGGAAACCTGTTTTTTTCGTGTTTCTGCCTACTGTCAATGTTTGTAGCTCTTGTTTTTAACACCCTGTATATTGGTTAACCAGTAAATTATGGTCAACAGTACCCACAATACTGTAACCTTTTATCCATCAATCGTTTTATATGATTTTTGTCAATCAAAATTATTTTTGATGTGAGATTAGTTGAGTTGAGTATAGTTGAATTGACACAGTCCCTTGAACGCGTCAGTTTTTCAATGCTATGTAGTATTTTATTGAGGATAACCGCGGTAATGCGCCCCTTGATTTTCCCCTTTATATTTTCGCTACACAAAGATAATGATGATCTCGATTTCTGTTAATCTTTTCTAGTTTTTAGACGCGCAACTACATTCATCTTTAACCCTCTACCGCCGTATGGCACTCACGGGGAACATCAGAAAAAATGCTAATTATGTTAAAATTATATTATATGTGAGCAATATGAGGTTGCTACTAGGTTTAAACGCTTCGGCATGTTACAGCGTTGTTCTTTTGCTGCCTGGCTCTCAGCATGCTTCATTGCATCAGTGTACAGACGGTCTTTGTGAGCTTAAACGTAGAAACTAGAAAAATAAATTCGTCGGTAAAGGGTTAAGCATTACTGTTCGTTCTAAATTTAGTCCTACGTGCTCCTCTAAACCATGCTAACTTGTTAGTGCAAGTTCATAGGAGCCGAGAATTTTTTTTCGCCCTCATCTCATTTTTCTCTGACAAATTGTCGAGAACTTTCATCTCTGGAGGGCCAAAATGATCCTTCCCTCTATTGATGTTCTTTTCACGAAATTACAGAATTTTTGCGTGCAAAACTCCTGATTTTTTTCGTAAAACCCCAGTTTTTTCTGGACGGAATTCCTTGGCTTAGGTATCTTTGACATTTTGTGGAATTAGGTGTCAGCTTAGAGCTCAAATAGACGTCGTTTCTGGAATTTTTGATGTACAGGAGGAGCTGAGTTTTGTAAGTTGTGGCGAAAAGGAAGGAATTGCTCGTATACTACAGCTCGTAATTTAAATTTAGCTATAATGTGTGAAACTCGAGAAAGAGTGAACGTTCTAATGAAAATCTGTGGAGTTAACGCTTCAATTTAGCCAGGATGTGAAGTGGATGATTCCTGGAGCGCTGCCGGAAGGCAATTTAATAAATACATTAACACGTCGGTCTTTTGTGTGCTCATCAGTAGATGGGACGCAAGAAATATGTATTTTGTCAAATTTTTATTCGTGTCGAGTGCATAAATTTTATTTCAAAATCCCTGGCATCAAATGGGTTCCTTGTAGGTTTTACTGAGTCTACTTGGCTGTTCATTTTTCTTCTCGCAGTTTTGGCTTTTTTTCGGCGTCCAAGTGCGATGCTTCTGTAACTTATTTCTGATCTGTGCCTTTGGGAAAATTATTCTGATGTGTGTACCTCTTTTTTCCGTACCTTTTTTAATTTTTAAAATTATTCGCTTCTATCAGTTTTTATTTTAACTTCCTTTCTTCCTTGTTTCATATCCGTTACTGTTCACAAGCTTTGGAATTACGTTAAAGTTGCTATGATTTTTTTTTAAATCCTAATCATTCCAGTTTCATTACTGTGAATCCATTTCTAAATCTGAATGCATTTTTAATTGCATTGCATTCGGAAAAATCATGAGAGCAGAGACTGATTTCACCACTTTTATTGCAGAAACGTAGTGGGCACGTCACGTTTATTTCAAATAAAGACAACTGCTTTCACGTGAATGAAACCAGGCTTGTATTAGCGGCTCGGTAAAGTCACTTTCATGTTTTCCATAGTGCATAATATCTTGTCCTCTAATTTCTCATGGAAATTTTTTATTATATGCAGAATCCAAGGAGTTCAAAATGAATGGAAAGAAGCAAAAATTAGTTTATTGACAGCGCGCTGTCTAGTCTTCACTGCATTTAGTATGAGTTAGCAAAACACATGGTCTTTCTTGAAATTATTTCTGAACATGAAGCTAGTTTCTCGATTCCAGATCCACTTATTTCCGGTTGCACAGGAACAACACTCCTTCATAATTCATGAATTCAAACGCTTTATTTGATCTCGGTTCGCATGTCTTTACCCAGTTCTTCCAAAACGTGAAATAACTTCGTTTGGTATAAAAGAACATTACTTCGCTTGCGGCGGTACCGAGGATGAACGTTGTTTAATCAACATTTTTAAAAATTTAATTAGAGTTCATTTCAGGTATTTGCTTTCTGAGTTCATGTAATTTTCCTTTGTTATACGTAAGTAGGCTTCTAATGATGGATCTCAACTTTTTTCTCTTAACGAATTATGTAGCATCTCCTTTAAACGTGTAGTGGTAACTAAAATGTACCTTAGGATTATGATCAAGTAGATCAGTCTATCTGTTTTAGCCTTAAAATTCTTGAAATATTTCTCTTGCCTACCACGTTACGCTTACTTCATTTTCTTGAGGCATTTCTCTCCATTTTATAAAAGAAGCTTTCATCATTTACCAGAATATTGAGAAGGAGCCACTCCAATAGAGTGGCTGGGCCGCTGCGCCCCCTCGGCTTGATTGAAGCCTTGTTTGCGCCAGAGAGGCGGTAGAGAGGCCTCCTCTTCATGGGTGACCGACCAATTTCCTTAATTTGCCTTAATTTCCCTCGCTCGGATCCCACGGGAACACGCTTCGGGTACTTTTCTTACCTCAGTAAAAACTTCTTCAGGGATTCTTTGCCGATAGCAAGACTCGTTTTTGGTGAAGTTCATGAAGGTCTGCTGATTTTTTTCGGTTGTCGTCGGCTGATGGGAAGGGGAGACTTGAAGGAGATTGATTCGTCAGGCTTTCTCGTAAAGTCCGTTAATTTGATGGACTTTCAAATTGAGAACTCTGTACGCACGCATTTTGAATTCAATGAGGAAGAATTTTTTCTAAATTTTTGCCATTGCTTCGTTGTTGTACTGAGAACACGTTTTATGTTTATCTTGTACCCTTGGTACCAATTTCATTCTTTTTTATCCTTAAAAAACTATCTACATGCACTTACGACTAAACTTTTTGCAATGCTCTGAGTTCTATAAAATTTACTAAAGCCATGGCTGTTAATTTTCGCGTTCTGACTTCCGAAAAGCTCGAGTTTCTCAAAAGTTAACATTTCTATATGAGTACTTGAAGAGCAGTAAGCGTAATTACCGGCTTGAATTTCACAATGATTTTTTTTCGTTTCTAATAAAACTTAGCTTTGCTTTCATTATTCGTATAATGTTTTCAGTCAAAATCTACACTAGGTCTTGGAATAAGTTGTTGAGTAGGCTTGAACAGTGAAAAAAGTAGGGAAGCAACTCTGATACCGTTCATTTTATCCATATAACTTTTTACTCTGTGTGTGATGTGAAATACGTATAATATAAAGGGGTTCGACACAACAATTGGAGCACCAGAGGTTTTTACTACAATATTCCGTTGTGCCCATATATTAAGAATATTTATCCTCATTTCGTTTTCATTGTAAGATGAAATGCGTGATCTCAAAGTTCAGAAAAAAGGAAAGTTGTTGGAGCTCGAATTACAGGAGCCTCGGCCATTAGAACATCTGATTTCCTTGGATTTTTGAGAATTACTGTGCGGGGGCCATGTCAGAATTTGAGAAGCAAGGCGAAATTTCCAGCAGAAGCATTTCCAGCGGAACTTGGAAGCTTACTAAAAGAGACCAGTAAATGATGAAATGTATTGTGGGGGAAAAATCATCGAACAACTGCCCTTAAAGAGACTTCAGAGTTGAATCAACATCTGAGTAGCTCGGCGTCGACCAAAAAAACGATCACCCTAAGCTCAATTAAATTGGATATCATGGAAGCCGCCATCATGAAACTCATGTTTCCTCATCGGAACATCCAAAAGAATGCTGGACTGGTGTAGAAACCACAAGACCTGGTCGATGGACCAATGGAAGCAAGTAATATTCTCGGACGAGTCCAACTTTTCCCTTCTTCCCTCTGTAGGAGGAGTTCATGTGTGGAGGCAGCCTTGAGAAGTTTTTTCCTGTCTTTTCTATGTGGTGAAGGCCGGAGGAGTGTCACCGATGGTTTGGGCAGTTATATTTTGCTACTGTATTGGTTCAATCGTTGCCCTGCATGGGAGGATCATCAGCAAGATATCAATATTTTGGGGATCCAGTACATCGCATGGTCCAAACGTCATTTTCTGATGATGAGTGCATCTTCCAAGATGCCAAGATTCTAATCCAAATCTTTCATCTGGTTCAGAATTGTAATAATCCTTATAGTAATGAGCTATAAAACGTGGACTGGTCTCCATTATTTCCAGATCTTAATATAATCAGAAATTTGTAGTTGATCCAAAACACTGCATAATTACCAAGAAATTAGAATTCTTTTATTTCCACTGTCGTCTCTGCAAGAGCTGAAACATGTTTTCCAGGAAGGAGGGCTCGAATTCATCTATACGAAATCGAACAGCTGTATAAATCAATTCCAAGATGCATCGAAGCTTTGTAACGCTGCATGTGGACCAGCTCCGCGTTACATAGATGTTTCTTGAATTAAACAGGTGTTGCAATTCCGTTTTTTCGAGTCTTTGCATTTAGTTTTCAATGCTGCTGACTATTTGTTTCCCTTTAGGGTTAGACCCAACAGTGTTTCTCAAAGTGGTCCATGGGGGCGTTGAGGAAATGCAAGGGGGCGGTAGGAGGGTACGCCTTGAATTGGGGGTGTATATTACTATATAATATACAGTAATATAATCATTGGGGGAGGTGGAAAATTAAATGGTGTCCTAAGGGGGCGGTGATTAAAAAAAACTTCGAGAACCACTGGGTTAGAGTCACGCAGCGGGCTCCCATTTGGTGGAGTCCGGTCGCTTGTGTTCACCTCCATACAAGCCTACCGCGTTATTTTATCCACGTTATTTTATTCCAGTTATTTTATCCACGTTATTTTATTCCAGTTATTTTATCCACGGGTTGTACTATATGTTCAAACACGGAATGTTGGATATCCGCACACGAAATATTGGATATCAACACGCAGAATATTTGATATCCACACGCGGAGTGTTGGATATCCACACACGGAGTGTTGGATATCCACACGCGGAGTGTTGGATATCCACACGCGGAGTGTTGGGTATCCACACGCGGAGTGTTGGGTATCCACACGCGGAGTGTTGGGTATCCACACGCGGAGTGTTGGGTATCCACACGCGGAGTGTTGGATATCCACACGCGGAGAGTTGGATAGCCACACGCGGAGTGTTGGATAGCCACACGCGGAGTGTTGGATAGCCACACGCGGAGTGTTGGATAGCCACACGCGG
>VCRD01009660.1:0-11760 GCA_006783055.1 Trinorchestia longiramus
GAGGGGTTGGGAGGGACAGAGGGACAGGGAGAGGGGTTGGGAGGGACAGAGGGACAGGGAGAGGGGTTGGGAGGAACAGAGGGAGTTGCTCTGTCTCTCTATCTAAATATTATTCAAGTATTTGTGTTAGGTTTTCATGAGGAAGCAGAAATGGATTTTAGATGAGACACAGTCAAGGCACGCAAGCTTGAACAGATCCTTCCGATTTTGTAGGTGAAGGAGGTTGGAAATGAACCATAAATATTGATGTGTCAGGAGAAACTTCTTTATTTTCATTGTGTGATCATACTTTCTGGGTTGATATACAGGCTCTTATTTTCTGTATTTTCTTTATGCACACCTGCACCGCACCACCAAAACTGCCAAAATATGTTTTATAGTGGCGGAAGTAAATTAACTGTAGCAACGATTTTTCCTGGTCCCCTGTAACAACAATTTTTCCTGGTCCCCTGTAATAACGATTTTTCCTGGTCCCCTGTAACAACGATTTCTTCTGGTCCCCTGTAACAACGATTTTTCTTGATCCCCTAACAATGATTTTTCCTAATCCAATAATAAACTTAAATCCCTATGATAATGATTTATTTTGGTCACTAATACACGAGAATTCCTATAATAATGATTTTTTTTAAGTAAATGATACACGTAAATTCTCTAGTACTGGGATTTTCTTACTAGCGGAAATACAGGGTGGCCCATAAGTAAGGTACCTTTTTAAAACTATTCAATACTAAGAATGACCGTCATGTGTTTATATATTTATTTATCTATATATTTATATATTTATTTAAATGTTTTGTGTCATTTTCAAAAAAAAATTAGAGAGATCCAGAGCCTTATATACTCGAGTCCGTATCGTGGATACCGAGTTCGGCGGGGTATTGCCCTATGATTTGGGTACATTGTACCCGAATATGACACGAATTGCAGAGTCAATTGCAGCAGTAGAAAACTAAGTGTCTTAGTTTTCACTAAGAATGTTCTCATTAAAGAAATACTCAATTAAAACGTTTGTCCTTTGTAAATCTATACTATAATAAGAGCCGCGTCCGTCTGTCTCTGTGTCACGCTCTTCTAATCGATAGCTTTGATAGCAACAAGGATAATGCTTAAGAAATACAAGAAATTCTTCTATTGCATTATTTTTCTGGGGCAATTCAATTCCCTTTCACTTACATTATGGTATCCAGAATACACAATCGGTTTATTTTTACAAATAGAAATTTTTTGGACCTTTTTCTGTTGAAATTCATCATGATGCTTTGATATTTTTAATTGATAATGTGAAAAGAAATGTTTTAAATTAGTTTGACCAGTAACCTGGCTACCACTTAGTATAAGGCCAAAGGTTTTGGAAATTGAGTTATTGTTTTCGGAATTGTGATTTTCTTGAAAAGCTTCAAAGAGATTATGGAGGATATTTCAGAATAAAATTCCGGCAAAAAACGCCAACATGGATAAAAACGTGTCCAACCGTAAGAGAGAAGCAGCAAGACTTCGACAGCAAGAAAGACTTTGTTCGTCCGATAGAAAACTGATTCTCTTCCCAAGCCCAAAACTGATTCGTTTGGAAACAAATTATTAACGGGCATTGCAGTAGTATACATATATAAAACTAAATATATTGCATTGCGTTCTTATATGTAATTTTATTTAATATCTTTTCAACAGTATTTGCCATCATTTTTGATGGCACGGGTATTATCACAAAATCTCTGCCGTCATTTTTGACGGCTGGGTACACTAGTTATAGCTATAAAACTACAAATGGTAAAGAGATTTGGTTAATTCAGAATGAATGAGGAGATTTCAAAGTTTTCTACCAGCGTATCAATTCAACCGACAATCACAACATATTGCCCAAAAAATTCATAAAATCCACCCCCAAAATGAATCGCTACGCAATGGAACAACGAGCAATAATAATAGAACTTTACTTCCGATGCACGATTACTGCAGTTCAGAGGAATTACAGGGAATATTGATGGAATTGAAAGAAGTCTTTCGAAGAACTGCCTAAAAACTGGTATTGAAATTTAAAAAAACTGGGACAACAGCAGACAGACAACGTTGTGGCATGCCGCGGACCATACGAACTGGTGCTTCAATTCAGCTAGTTGCAACGAGTGCTGCTGATCGGCCCAAAACGTCAACAAGAAGACGTTCAATTCAACTGAGAATGTCACGTACCTCATTGCAACGTATTTTGGTAAAAGATCTAAAGTATCATCCATATAAAATTGAATTCACTCAAGAACTCCAACTCCAAGAAATGGAAACTTTGTAAAGAATTTAATAATGACTGTTGAGACACATTTTCACGTCAATGGTTTTGTTAATAAGCAAAATTGCAGATTCTGGGCTTCAGAAAATCTGAAAAAAATTTATGAATGTCCACTTCACTCAGCTAAAGTAACAGTATGGTGTGGCATCACGTCTTCGATGATCATTGGACCATGTTTTTTTGAAGATGCTAATGGTGATACAATTTGTGTTAATGGAAACCTGTATAGACAGATGATTCAAGAATATTTGATACCTGAAATTGGAGATAATAGCACAAAGATTACCTTTTTCCAACAAGATGAGCTAAAGCACACACAGCGAAAGAAACAATGCAAATGTTAAAAGCAATTTTTCCAAAGAGAATAATTTCTCGTTTTGGTGATATACCGTGGCCGTCTCGATCTCCAGATCTAAGTGCTCCTGATTTCTTTCTTTGGGGATACTTAAAGGAAAATGTTTACATTGAAATGCCTGATACTTTGCAGCAATTGAAACTTAACATCATTCAAGAGATCAACAACATTTCACCAGAGACATTAAAGAAAGTGGTGAACAGCACCATTGAAAGAGCACGCCATTGTTTGACTAATAATGGAGGTCATTTAAAAGATATTGTATTCCATAGTTAAACGTATTTTGTTTCATTTATAAATTTATAATAAACTTTGAAATTTCTTCTTTCATTCTGAATTAATCAAATATCTTCACCATTTGTAGTTTTATATCTATAATAATTTTAAAAAGGTATCTTACTTATGGGCCACCTTGTATTTCTACATCGAATATGAATTTAATTGCGATTTATTTCTCCTTTGAAAAAACGATTTTCCCCTTTACTGCAAGACAAAATCCCTGTGGTTTACGACCTTGAGAAAAAATGTTATGGGAATTTAACAAAGGCACATAAAAACGTTCAACATGTCTTACATCCTTCACAATACTCGGAAAAATAACATCGCAATGGTAACAACAAACAGAAATAAAAGCTACAATAATAACACAAGTTCATTACCACCGAGAGAAAGCCATAAAAAGCTACAACAACAACAGAATATCTATACGACACGACGTTTAAAAATGTAAAGAGGAGATCTCAGTTACTTGAAGCTCACGGCTACGCAATATTTCGCGACGCTGGAATTTCTGAGAGCATGCATTCTTTCTCTGAGTATCTTATCGTCGTCACTTTGCATAGAAACTGGCGTTTATTTTCGATGTAGTCGGCGTTATCGGTCTCAAGAGCGGAGCCGAATACCAACTGGTTTTTTTTCGTGTAAGATACACTGTGATTGCGAGCAAATTGCGCTTTGCTTATGCGGTTGCTTGCTGTCGTACCGCTGCGCCCACATCACGATTGTAAACCCGGCCTACGGCAGCGCGGCAGACGTACAACACACCGTACCTTACGATACTGCAGTTATTTGCTCCTTGATGGGGTATTTTGAGCTACTTGGGCTGTACTTTTTTGACGATCTACTATGAACTACAGAGAAGCTGTCTAATAGCAAAGCCTAGATGCACTATAGCAAAGCCTAGATGCACTATAGCAAAGCCTAGAAGAACTGTGTGCTTTAGAGTTCTGAATTTTGAGCAGCAAGCACGGCAAAATTGCTGATGGTCGTTCCATGATAGTAAAGTTAGGAATTGACGAGGAGATGAAGAGATGTATTTAGCCTTACTCTGAAAAAAATGTCTACTTGAGATGACATCGGTGGGCGATATTATGCAAAACATGTTACAGGAAACATGTTATCAAAAACATGTCATGGAAAACATTATGGGAGCAAGTTACGAAAAACATGTTATGGAAAACATTATGGGAAACAAGTTACAATAAACATTATGGGAAACAAGTTACGAGAAACATGTTATGGAAAACATTATGGGGAACATGGTCAAGAAGAGCTGCCAGAATATTGGCTTCTATCGAGCCAATAATTTCTTACAATTGTAAACCACGACTTCCCATGCAAAGAAAAAAAAAGATACGAAATCATATGCCTGTGTGGAAATAATTTAGCTTTATTTTATATAAGCTTTGTGTTTATTATTTAATAAATATCTCTGTGATATTCATAATCCTTCCAAGCTAAGATGATAAGACAGATCAAATCTCCCAGCACAAGTTTCTGGGAGCTGGTCCTGTACGCCCCATCTCCCAGCAGCTGGTTCAGCATGCCTTATCTCCCAGCAGCTGGTCCTGTACGCCCCATCTCCCAGCAGCTGGTTCAGCATGCCTTATCTCCCAGCAGCTGGTTCAGCATGCCTTATCTCCCAGCAGCTGGTCCTGTACGCCCCATCTCCCAGCAGCTGGTTCAGCATGCCTTATCTCCCAGCAGCTGGTTCAGCATGCCTTATCTCCCAGCAGCTGGTTCAGCATGCCTTATCTCCCAGCAGATATGTCTGCTAAAGCCACTTCTCCCTGCAGCTATTGTTTACCATACAGTATTTCCCAGCAAGATAACAGCGCATCTCCAAGCCCATGTCTCCAAGCCCATGTCTCCAAGCCCGTGTATCCAAGCCCGTACTTTACGTTCGTCTTTTCGGGATCTGAAGTTCGACAAACTTTTCGTATGTCTCCGGTCACTCGCCCTACAATCACCAACTTTAAATTGAAGCTCCGTCAAGTCTTCCTACTCTCCCTCCCCCTTTCAACCCCTCCCCCCTCCCCCTCCCCTCCCCCTTTTTTACTTTCTCCCCCCCTCCCCAGGTGCATCTCACCAGTTTGAATGGTTACTGTAATTAGGTTTCCTCTGATGTTTATGTCTGCAGCCCACACGGCTTGCCTGCGTGTACGTGGAAATACCATACCCCTGGTGCCTGTGTGTGATTGAGGTGCCTGTGTGTGATTGAGGGGCCTGTGCGTGATTGCTGTCTGATGGCATGCGACTTGGGTGGCATCCCAAGAATGAACCACGCAAATTGTATCTTTTACTGTAGTCTATTCTATTCTAAATATTTGGGACAGAACTGAAGGTACCTAACCATGCGTCATGTATAGGTGTTATTAGGGTACTGAACCTATTCCCTCCTATGACTATACAGTAAGTTATCGGTACCATGTCTAGGTGGAAAGATAGGGTATAGACACCATGTCCCGATGGAAAGATAGGTTATAGATACCATGTCTAGGTGGAAAGATAGGATATAGATACCATGTCTAGGTGGAAAGATAGGGTATAGATACCATGTCTAGGTGGAAAGATAGGTTATAGATACTATGTCTAGCAAGACAGATAGGTTATAGATACCAAGTCCAGGTGAAAAGATAGGTTAAAGATACCATGTCTTGGTGAAAAGGCACATGAGAGCGGATAGAAACACAAATGGAAAAGAGAAATGACGGATACATAAATTTTAATGGATGTAATTCTCTTAAATTTGACAACTTTTTCAGAACAGAGCGATTTTTTTCTTTGAAAATAAACAAAAAACTCCTTCCATCTGGATGACCAATCAAATTTTTTTCCCTGAGAAAGATGCAAAATTTTATTTGCTAAGGACAATTAAAAATCACTTGGCTGATTAATGATTGGTTACGATGTTCCTTTTCCCCCTTAATAATTTATTACAATCTTCTTTTTTCCCCTTAATAATTGATTACAATCTTCCCTTTCCCCCTTAATAATTGATTACAATCTTTCCTTTTCCCCTTAATAATTAAAACAATCTTGCCTTATCCCCGCGATCAATAACAATTATCTTGCCTTTTCAAAGCAATATTTACGTACTCTTATCAATAATTCTACGCTAAATTTGAGACAACTAATCGAGCCAAGGAAATTCGATTATTCGGTTACCTTGCATTAAATCCTTTTCCCAGTTAATTAAGGGGAAAATTCTTAACGTAGGCACATATATTTTGTGCATGGCTTCCTTTACCTGATGAGGGCAATGATCTATTTCTTCCTTTGAGATATGATGGTCATTTTAAATTGAGGAGAAAAGCAACATCTATAATATATGTTAATTTAAAAAAATTCTATATAATACTAGAGTTGTGGACAATCCGCAGACAATGTGGACACAAACAACCAATCGATTACCATTGAGTACTACGCTAAGAAATAGTTCATATTTTTAGAAATGTACTTTTATTAAGCGTGATAAACATAAGTATTCATCTCGTCAAAATTAAAGTCCCATGGACGAGACTCTTCAGCTGTTCAGCTGCCTTTAAGACTGATAAACAAGACTCTTCACCTGTTCAACTACCCTTAAGACTGATAAACAAGACTCATCCCCTGTTCAACTGCCCTTAAGACTGATAAACAAGACTCTTCCCCTGTTCAACTGCCCTTAAGACCAGCTTGGTCGACTTCATCACCAGCTTGGTCGACTGGTGAGCGAATCTGTTTTCGAGCGGAAAGACCCAGGTTCGTATCCCGCTGCTGACATGGTTGACGCGGCTAGAAATACGGCATGGGACTTGGGTAAACAATCGAATAATTATCGAAGTAATTATCCGACCCAAGAATGGGCCAGAAGGTTCGTTCCTATAGCCTCATTCTATTCTATTCTATTCTATTCTATTCTATAAACAAGACTCTTCACCTGTTCAACTGCACTTAAGACTGATAAACAAGACTCTTCACCTGTTCAACTGCCCTTAAGACTGATAAACAAGACTCTTCACCTGTTCAACTGCCCTTAAGACTGATAAACAAGACTCTTCATCTGTTCAACTGCCCTTAAGACTGATAAACAAGACTCTTCACCTGTTCAATTGCACTTAAGACTGATAAACAAGACTCTTCACCTGTTCAACTGCCCTTAAGACTGATAAACAAGACTCTTCACCTGTTCAACTGCCCTTAAGACTGATAAACAAGACTCTTCACCTGTTCAACAGCCCTTAAGACAAAAACAAGACTCTTCTCCTGTTCAACAGCCCGTTCTAGCAGAGCATTTCAGGAGAGATAAACACAGAGCTTTCAATTGTACCTTCCATCTCTTTCTCCCTCTCTCTTTCTCTTCCTCCCTTTCTTCCTCTCTTTTTCCTTCTCTTTCTCTTCTTCTCTTTCTCCTTCTCTTTTTCCCTCTCTTTCTCTTCCTCCACTTCTTCCTCGCTTTTCCTCTCGCTGTCTCTACGTCCCGCTACTTGGCAAGTAATTTGCCAGCAAAGAGGAGCAAGCAACGGCCTCACGCAGCTCCCACGTGAAGCCAGCACTGCTTCTCAGGCGCAACAAAAGGCACGAGTTTCGTTCGCATTTTTCTATTTGCGTCGCACTTTTCCAGAAATTTTCTGTTTGTCTTCGAGTTAGGAAGAAGTTCTTCGTTTGGAGAAACGAAGTCCTTTGGGAGGACTCGAAAAAATGCCCACGAATCGCTTTGCAAATACAGACTCCGCTGCACGCTTCCAGAATTGCAAACTGGGCAACGATGGTTACCGTCTAGCATGCTCTATTATCGTCGAGACTTTTTGAAAGGAGGATGAGTAATTTTTTAAATATATTAGGTACCATGTGCAGTAACTATTTACGTATGTGATTATGGAGGAAGAGAAGGGAAGTTGTGTGTTGTGTTTGTTCCAAGCACTAAACGCCTCCCAGCATTTCCTTCATGTTTCCTAGCTCTCCTAGCTAGAGTGCACTCATCACACTTCCCAGCACTCCCAGCTCACATGTATTCTCTTCTTACTTCCCAGCACTCCCAGCTCACATATACTCCCTTCCTACTTCCCAGCACTCCCAGCTCACATATACTCCCTTCCTACTTCCCAGCACTCCCAGCTCACATATACTCCTTTTCTACTTCCCAGCACTCCCAGCCTAGATGCATTCTTCATACTTCCCAGCACTCCCAGCCTGGATGCATTCTTCATACTTCCCAGCCCTCCCAGCCTGGATGCATTCTTCATACTTCCCAGCCCTCCCAGCCTGGATGCATTCTTCATACTTCCCAGCACTCCCAGCCTGCGTAGTTTCAAAGCGTCCCTTCAATTCTCCCCAATTGCTGAACTTTGAGCCTACGATGCCTCTCTTGTGATTGGTTCCAACTTCGAAATACTGGCCGACCAATAGCAGAGCTCCCTGCTCAACTCACACGAACATGTGGCCAAAGTTTAACTATGTGACACACGGCAGAATTTAATACGGACTAAGTGTTCTAGAAGAGACAAAAAATACAAATACTTTGCCTCTATTGGCTGAGTACTGTCTTTGAAATAAAATTATCTGACGATGAAAACATATTTTACAATGATGAAAATGCAGTTAAATGGTGTTTATCTGTGTCGTAAATTTCTTGTGCAGCTATATAATATTATACCATGGAGGTATAATGTTCAGAAAACCGCTATTTTGTCGTTACCTGTACGGGTAGATTTTCATATGCCACATACAGTATGAATTATTTGACTAACATGATTCTCACTTGATCAATGGGGGAATCTCTTACTAACTTTGACTTATGGAACTGACAATGCAGAACCAGTTAGGTGCTTTTCCATCTCCTGCAGCCAGATAGTCATATTAAGTCATGTGGTAGTCTCATTATCAAGCAAATAGTCACATTAAGTCATGTGATAGTCTCATTAGCAGGCAGATAGTCACGTTAAGTCATGTGGTAGTCTCATTAGCAGGCAGATCGTCACATCAAGTCATGTGGTAGTCTCATTAGCAGGCAGATAGTCACATCAAGTCATGTGGTAGTCTCATTAGCAGGCAGATAGTCACATTAAGTCGTAGGTAGTCACGGCTTGTAAGTCAGATAGTAACAGAGAAGAATACGCAATAGAAGAGAATATGGCAACAACATAGAGCCGTGTGGTCTATTCTGCAACTGCTAGCCTAGTCCCATGCTGTCTGAAGCCAATCACGCACAAGCACCAGAGTAGGAGTCAAGTAAGAGGGATAAGGCCAGTGTAAGAACTGCTAGTACTATTTCCACCGCTGTCTGTTGACTACAATCACTACTACTACTACTACTATTACTATTATTACTTCCACTACTACTATTACCACTGCTACTACTATTATTACTACTAGTACTTCTACTACTACTACTACTTGTATTGCTATTGCTACCACTAGTACTACTGCTGCTTCTACTAGTACTACTACTGCTTCTACTAGTGCTATTACTGCTATTGACTCCTGCACATCTTCAAAAAAAAAAGAAAAAGATAAAAGGAGGACGAGCAACTGTCACACACACATCATCATTCACGCACAGGCATCAATGTGTTCATTTTAACGCAAGGAAATTACCGTTGTCAGGTCCAGGATTCTACGACGTATTTTGCATCCACAATCTTATCAGATAATTCAATTTTCTCCCCGAGTTTTATGCGGCTACTCTTTGATAAGGCACTACCAAGGGGGTCACTAATTTAAAGAGAAACAGATTTTTATTTATCTTGATGTTGATAACGCATATACAGTATATATATTTGTTGCTTTCGTTCATTATTTTTTGTAATAAAAGGAGTCAAAATTGAGGCCGTACCTATATAACACTGTGCATATAGGGTATGTACATATATACATACATATACTCGTATACGGTCTACTTATTCCCTGGTTTAATATTCCGCTGAAACAAAGGTCTGGATTCTGAAATTTTCTTTGAACAAGTGAGATGAGGACTAGAATTGCTGGTTAACTCAAGATGAAATCAAAGAAACTGGCGCTCTCAAAACTCCAATAATTGAGTACTGCTGCTCGAAATATTCCAAACTTCACCTAAAAATTCCGGTTTACAAACTCGGTCGCATTCGCGCACTCGTGTCCACACAAAACTTTTCCCAAGCCAAGCTTTTTGAAAATTTGAAAGGTGCTCCCCGAAGTTTGTTATGGTTTTTAAATTCGTTTTCCAGCAAGAAGTTTGTGAAGACTCGGTAGAGTTTTCTGAAATGAGGTTAGGGGCGCAGGAAACTGTGAATTTAGATGCATGCGTCCTAAGAAGATTCTCTGATGTGCTCATCAAACAACGTACTATTTTGTACAAGATAAACGTACGAAGTTAACACACAATTGACAGTCATTTGTGGGAAACAACTGAGTGCGTAGCAGTCTTCTTTCTTGTATTATACGCTTGATGTACTAACTTTTGATGTACCAGCTTTGATGTATCAGCTTTGATGTACCGGTTTTGATGTGCCAGCTTTGATGTACCGGTCTTGATGTACCAGCTTTGATGTACCAACTTCCCCCTCTTTAACAAGAAATAACGGCCAAAAACTAACACTGACAAACTTCAAGGCATCCCAAGCTATGAACTTCTTTCCCGTTAAAATTGCCGCAACTTGGAACCAGCTGCCCGAACATATTGTTTCTGCTGGCACTATGAACACATTCAAAAATCGTCTCGACAAATATTGGATTACGGGCCTTCTGTATTACACCGTACTTACTCTATGTCTCTAACTCCTAAGGCCAGTGTATGATTGAGATAAATGTGCGTGACTAAAATGCCTGTGCGTGAGGGAAGTGCATGTATGCAACTCAATTGGCTTACGGGATTAAGGTGTACGTGCATGATTGATGCCTTTACTTTAGACGGCATGGGACCTGGGTATCAACCCAAGAATGACCAAACGGCTCGTTTCCATTGCCTTATCCTATTCTATTCAATAATCTGCATGTTTCTATAAGGTTCAAATCAGCGGCTGATTTAGGAAGTTTTCATTTTGTGTTTTAATACGTCAGAGAGGAACAATTATAGTCCTTTTTTTAGTGAGACTGAAGTTATATTATAATTATAAATCCAAATCAAAACATGTATATTAAAGCTGGTACATTACCTGACGAGAATCCATACAGCCCACACAGTGGCCACGTATAGGGCTGTCTACCACAGCCCACACAGTGGCAACGTATAGGGCTGTCCACCACAGCCCACACAGTGGCCACGTATAGGGCTGTCCACCACAGTCCACACAGTGGCCACGTATATGGCTGTCCACCACAGTCCACACAGTAGCCACGTATAAGGCTGTCCACCACAGCCCAAAAGCCCACTTTGACCAGAGTTAGCGGCTATCGAACCATGGTCGCCGATATCGGATTTTTGGGCGAGCTTTAGAGAAACGTAGAGTTATAATCCGCCCCGATAAGCTCGGATTAGGATTTACGGCCCTGCTTTCTAATGAAAATCCACCGCTCGTAGATCTTCTTTGCGATCTGGGACTACCTGCTGAGTTAGAAGGAGCTGGCGATGCTCTTAAAGATCTGTCACTGCTCGTGGATAACAGGGAGTGGACTTTTTTTAATATTTTGTGTTAGTGGAGGAATTGGTGACTTTCACAACGATTTATATCCCTGTACACATTCACAATGTACACATTCATAATGTACACAGTCACAGTGTACACAGCCACAGTGTGCACAGTCGCAGTGCACACCGTCACAGTTTATACAGTCACAGTGTAAAGTCACAGTGTACAGTCACAGTGTATAGTCACAGTGTGACATTACACACTGCCATCACCAGCTTGGTCGACTGGTGAGCGAATCTGCTTGCGAGCGGAAA
>VCRD01009664.1:3301-14150 GCA_006783055.1 Trinorchestia longiramus
AGCAGCAGCAGCAACAGCAGCAGCAGCAACAGCAACAGCAACAACAGCAACAACAGCAACAACAGCAACAGCAACAACAGCAACAACAGCAACAGCAGCAACAAGAGCAGCAGCAGTGATGACGTCACAGCCTCAAGGTCAAAGAGGAAACTCGGCAGTGTTCCAAGCGCAGGAACTGGAGCCCGGGAATGCGAGGCGGTGGGGAGTGTGACGGAACGGGAATTTTTTAATATGGCTCCGAACAAAGGGTAAAAAGGAGTGGAGCCACGGAGTAAGTGATTGTTATTTACAAGCGTAGTGGATTGGTCTTGCTACGAAAGAAGGCCTGTCAAACACACCCTCTACACCTGCTCAGAAGCTTTCCTAACGCTTTGCCTGGACTAGGCGTAAAGAAGATATTTTTGTAAACTTAAAGGCCACGCGTAAACCTCGAGACCGCATGTAAACCTCGAGACCACGCGTAAACCTCGAGACCACGCGCAAACCTCGAGACCACGCGTAAACCTCGAGACCACGCGTAAACCTCGAGACAACGCGTAAATTTCGAGACCACGCGTAAACTGCTTTAGGACCAACACAAAAACAAAATCAAATACAAGTAAAATTCAAAGGGAAGTAAATTTCTGGCAGCCTACCAACAGAGGAAGGGAAAATGTGTGAAAGCTGGACGAACAATTCTGCGTTCTTGGGTGTAAGAGTAAGGAGCACACGGACAAGAGGATCGGAGGCAGAAAGAAGGGGCACTTGCCATTACAGGACGATGCACCAACACACACAGACAATATTGCTGTCTGAGTACAAGCGTGCCTGAAGAATGGGAGCGACATCTAGGCTCTTGTGTTGAAGAGAATAATTCACGACCAAACAGTGAGGTGCATTCTACAGTCCGGGTTTCTCCGCACTTAATGAAAGTCAGAAACGAAATTATGGTTCACGAACAGTGGGAGTGGCAACATGTAAAAAGTGGCATCTTCGGATAGTTTTGTTCGCGAACGAAATCAAGCCTCAATGCACACTTTTCAAGACGTTATGGCTGACACGAAGAGCTTTGAAGCAAATTAAGGCTTTTTATGTGTAACTCGGGCCTATAAAATGGTCATTTTATGGTGGGTACCGATGAGCAACCCGTATTTTGCACGCGATGATTTCACCTGAAAGACGGATCAACTGAGCTAACTGGGTGGAGAGTCAGAGGCATTGTGAGTTGAGGAGGAAAATGACGGTCAGTTCATAACAAACCAGCAGATGAAGCTGTACGCGCAGCTAACAGAAATCAATCTCATGTCAAATGAAGAAATACCGAACAAAAAAAAAGTCAATGACATACGAAGAAAACTGTAATATAACTCTCATGTTTAAAATTCGCGTAGGTAAAACAATGGATAGGAATGCCAATCGAAAACCATCGGAAAGTGAGATGGCAATCGAAAAAGTAAACTAAACAAACAAACTTTTATCCAATAAAGTATCCCAAACAAGCATCATTTATCATGATAAAAACACCTCAACCAAAATGAATGGCGGCCAAACATTCCGATGTTATTACCTAATCTAAAAGACATTGAACGTAAAAAAAGGAACTAGAAAACAGAAAATGAAGATGAAAACTCGAGCCGTGAACGGATAAATCCCAACACGGAGAAACAAAGAGAGCAATGAACGAAGAGAGGGTCCTGTGAAGAGAAAGAGAGAGAGAGAGAGAGTGAGGGACGAAGAGAGAGGGAGGGAAAGAGGAAACCGCAGAGAGCAGATGCCACTTGTTGCACACAGAGAGAGCAGGCAGAGGCGGCACGGCCACCTAACTGAAGTGCTAGGACCCACCCTAAACTGCACTGCACCCCCACACCATCACCACAATCACGCAACTTTCCACAGAGTTGTAGAACTTACGTGCATGTTACCACAACACGCAGAAATAGCCCCTAATTCTACAACAAAGTTAACCTATACCAAGAGCACTTCATTCCCTTTTCTACTACTTAGTACTCCAGTATCTCGTGTTCCTCCACTAAACAAGCAAGTTCTAATAAATTCAATGGAAAGAATACCAATATATTGTAATCCAAGTGTAACTCGTAGCTACCATGTGACACCGCGATAAAAAATGTACTGGTAGTCAGATGACATAACTGATAAAAACACCGCAACTTGCAGTCGCTCGCTTATTTTTTTTGTCTTAAACCATTCCGTGTTCCTGAACCAGGTCTCCACAGGAAGGAGGTGCCGAAGCATAGAATTACTTGTGTTGCCCTGTAGAGGAAGGTAATGTGGGCGCTGTGAAAGCCAGTGTAAGCTCAGCCCTATAACTAGAGCGTAGCCACCTTTGCCAGGCAGAAAGATGGCTTATGCAGATGGCGACGACGTAACGATGTAGTAATGGTGACCGCCGCACTTGAGCCAACACTGAGCCTCGTCACTGAGCGTCATCACACAAAGTGCATATGCTGAGGGAAGCTTCGCTCGCTGGCTGCACTCGAGTTTCCGTCGTCTCACAAAACTGAAGTTGGCCAATAAAGTCAGACCCAATAACGCTCTTAGTGAGCGATTGTCATAACTGAAACGAGCCACAGATAATTGTCGTTGAAACTGTGGAACGGCGGCTATCATATCCATTGAGGAAATGTTTTATTAAATTGAGGTACATGTCTGACTTTGACAGCTTATCAAATAGCTTTTACAAGTCAACTATTTGAAGACAAAGCCCAGGCATCAGAGTTGCAGCCTCACAATGGACTAGTACGTTAATTAGGTACGCAGTGATAACAGGCCGATACCGCACGCCAAACTGAGTTCCGGCAGCTCGTATACTGGAGAATGGGCCCCGTAATGCCTAAATTTACACTCACAGTTAAAGCATGCAGTAAACAACCGTGGCGGAAATGTGCGAGCAAAGAGAAAATAAAAAGTCCAAAAGTGAAATATTGAAGAAAAGAGTACACAGATGTGCAGCAGCGATGACAGGTTACACAAAGCAACCATAACTAACCATTACGACCTCCCACTTGCGGTTGCCAAATAGTACCAACAGAAGTTTTGTTGCTCTCATAACATAGGCTCTTTATTATTCAAATCCACGGCACTCTTTCTTGTGCTCCAGAGAACCAGGCGAAAGAAAACATACAAATCCAGTACTCTTTACTCTAACTGGACCTCTGGCCTTCCTAAAGTCCGTAAGAAATACTTCATTCCATTCCTACATTCTAAATATTGATCTTAACCCTTTCAGTACCAAATTAATTGGGAAGATTTTACAGAACTGCCACGCATATATTCTTGGTCTATGGGTTCACATTAGTTATCACAAAAATTTTGGTGACCCTCCGACCCCCTTCACCCCCCAAATGGGATGGGACATACGAGGTATATATACCGCTGGTACTAAAAGGGTTAAGCAAGCGAACACTAAAAGCAAGCAGGAAACGAGAATTTTTCTGGGACATACATATGTGTACCACTGGTACTGAAAGGGTTAGTACGAATATTTCGTGAATATTATATGAATGATAGTTTACGAAGTGTTTCAGTTAAAAAATATCTTGGTTACTAACAGGTTAAGAGACCACAAAAGAACTGGCACTGAAAGCTGTACCTGATCAAAGAAAGTAACTGACAATACCTGCAGGACGCTTGGCCGAACGTGAATGATTTGATGCAAGAGTATCACATCATTGCCAGAGTTCCAATCAACGATAATAACGTATGTCAGAGAAAGAGGTAAATATAGTTTACGAAAATTCGTAACAGTTCATTATTCTGATGATTGCAAGCGGGAACACCGTGTTGATGATTGAAGTCTCTTATACTACACTCACAAAAAATTACTTTTATGCACAATCGAGCAGATATAAAACTTTACCGACACAAATTCCTAAATACAATTCGTGTATTTCACCTAAGAAAGAAAAGAAAATGCGACCTTTTGAGATAAACAACATAGCAATAAATTATTCTACAGCAAATGTGGTACCCACAAGGAGCATTTCCGTTGCTAAATCATCGACGAAATCTCTAATGATGCAATTGAGAGGTGCAAGACTAAATAACAGCAGCAGTATCAAAGTAAGGAACAGAAGAAAACTTGCAGCGGCAGCTACTGCAGGACAGAACGCTTACGTTTACTGCAGGAGACACATGGAATATTACAATGCAGTTAGCCCTATTACACATAAAAGTCTCATCTCTGCTACCCATTGAAAACCAAAGGCTTATCAGTATTTTTCTTTAAATTGGATTAAAATTACTTCTAAAAAAGTGTAACTGTTAAAAGTTAAAATGCACCACAAGTAAAATAAGCGCAGGTTTCAATGGAGGAGCAGGTGTGCCGCACACACGCCATTTCAAGACGCAAGAACACAATAAACTGGGTACTCTTCAAATTACTCAACCTTATTACATAGATCAAGCTCACAGCGCGCTGACATTCTCAAAACAGTGATACCCATCAGCATTTTATAGCTGGATGTTACTCTTAGTAAAATAATTTGTTATTTCCTGAAGATTTTAGCCCGTAATTCTAGTATTGATGTTACTCTCTTAATCGAGTCAGCTTCCAGCGAGACGTTCAGTTGAGCAGTTGTGAAGACCTGCAAGCCTAGCGAGTGCATGGCGTGTTCTGCTGCGACCATCGCTCGTCAGGGATCCCATCGTTGAGAACAAAGTGCCAGAAAAAAGGGGTTTCTGAAGGAAGTCTTCTTTCCAAAAAATTGCTACAGCTTAAACCATGAGCATAAATGCTCGCAGATTATCTACAGCGCAAAACATAACTTAAGTAAAACTTTTACTCACTTTTCATTAGCAAACGGAACGTCTAGAATTTTGAGCAGCAATAAGAAAACACTCGCTAGACTCTGAGTAGTTGCGTCGTAAGCTCCAGAAGGAATAGAGGCAGCACAATTAAACTCACACTCATGACACAGACTGCTGAGTCACACACACACCTGAGTATCTCATGAACATGGTGATCGAGGTCTACTAACCCACATCACTACATACATATGAAGCAGACTTCCTAGACATGGTTGCCAGAATTGTTACGTTCATACCAAAAGTGGTACTTTTTCGTTGAATTTGTCACGTTTTGGGATTGGAAATCGTTACTATTAACCAAAACCTGGTAACTCTGTTCCTAGAACCCTACAAGGAAGATGTGGGTAGTCTCAGTATTCCTGTGAAGTATAATGGTCAACAACGCCTATTGCCTGAGTGAACAGATCGGCCCCAGGAGGGATAAAAAAATACTAAAAACGATACCCTATCAATGGCATGTAACTTGGAAATCATAAAGAACTTTTGGGCTAACGATTAAGTTCAAATTTGATGAGTAAAATTTTTTCTGATGAAAACAAGAAAGGATTCATGGATATTTACGAGAGAAACATGAGCAAGAGGAAGAAATCGAGCAGGAAAATAAGGGGAGATGAGATGACACGTACATGGGTACAAGCGACATGCTCAGTAGCTGTCACCACTAGCAGCACCAATAACTGCCCTGTAACAACACTACACATGCAGTCAAAATAAAAAGCACCCTATGAGACTATTGGTGGCATGTGCACGAGCTGCAGCAATTAGTGGCACAATGTAATGCAGTGCACATCAGATGTAGGAAAGTTGACTCATGGGAAATCAACAACAGGCTCCGCGTAACAGTAATGAGTGTAGTCTGTAGCAGTTATTGTGACATCAATGTTGTGGTTATTTGCAGTGAGAACTAGAACTGGAAACATTCAGGAGTGAGAGTAAAATTGAGGTTTTCAGCGGTAACGACAGCAGCAGGACCAATAACATCTGCAGCAGCTGCGGCTGTCACTGCAACAGCACAGCTGGCACCGCTCTGCCGCTTCCCTTATATCGACCCTCAGAGCAGCAGCCGCCGCTGTGCTGCTGCTGCTGCTGCATCTACCACTATACCCTCATCACTCATGTGCAGCACCACACTCTCCTATATATAGACCAATATGTATATAATGATACGAGTACATATTTATCACTATATATGATTATTTTAAGCTCATGGAAGTAGAGTTTCGAACCTGAGCGACTAACACACTACACTACAACATAGTCTGCTCTCTGTTCTAGTGATCAAGCACTTGCAATGCAAAGTACATGCGCTCTCTCTTCCTCTACTGGTCACACTGCACGCTACTCCACAGACGAGTCTATAACTAATATGAACTAAATAATGCATAATTGTGTTATGCAACACTGATGTACACTGAGATAGCGCATAATTATGTTATTCAACACTGATGTACACTAAGTTAATGAAGAATTATCTGACACACTCAGTCACTTAATAAGGAAAAACTTTAAGAATCCCAGCAAAACAGATAAGTAGCTTCATTGTTTTGATACAAGACGATGATCCTTATCGAAATTTCAACAAAGTAACATCTAATTTTTGCATGCTTTCTTATATCAAAATACGAATAATCGACGAACTCTGAATCGAATTCTTTATTATCAGGCACAATATCCTCCAGCCAAACAAAGTAGGTATTTCCTAGCGAATACCTTTAAAAAGGCTACTCTCTAGTAGCCCATAATACGTGGTAGAACGCAAGCACTTGCTCTCCTTTACCGGCTTCTATAAATTGAATATCGTTAAGAAAAGTGCCCTGAAATCCAGCTGTAATATCAGTTAATTTTCCTGTCCTTTTTACAAAGCGAAGCTGGTTTATGCTATGCAAAGGCGGGCATCTTCTCTACGCGAATTATACCGATAATACAACTATTGATGGACATCTCGTCGACCGCCTTCGCTATTCCAGCTGACAAACGAGTGTGAGTTGCTTCTATCAGCGCGAACTTTGTCATTAAAACACAACACAGCGCATGGCATCAGTGTTCACTTATAAAACAATGTACGTTATAGCACAAATGTTCACTCATTGAACTTGAAAAATACTTCTCTTAAATGTGACTCACTCTGCATTGTTAGCCTCGAAGGTAAGATGGGGAATCGTTCATATGTAGATGGTCAGCGCTACGAAGACAACAGAAATCAGCATTAGCTGTGCAGCAACCAACTCAAGTTCCGGCCTGCAACTAAACAAAATTTCAGGACAAGACAATCAGATCACAAACTAAGTAACGACACAAGGGTTCAGCAGCCCACTAACATCTCAACTGTAAGCTCACAAACTACACGCCAAAAAGTGGCTGCAACGACCGTCTAGGAACCCTTGCATTGGATATCCCCTGCAGTTGACCACCAGCTTGGTCAACTGGTGAGCGAACCCGCTTGCAATGCGGGGAGACCCGGGTTCGAGGTCCGCTACTGCCGTGGTCGGTTTGTGTATGACCATCGGCGGCTAGGATCCTGGCATGGGACTTGGGTACCCACCCAAGAATGGGCCAAAAGGCTCATTCCTATAGCCTCATTCTAGTCTATATGAAAGTCAACTTGAGTTGTGTGGAGACTCATAAGCAGCGGACAAGGCTAAGGCTACTTCCCCCCTCTGGATGCTACAGCTGGAGTGACAAGGGGCAGTGCTGCCTTGCTGTTGGGGCAGGTCCAAACTCTTACCCTTGTTTTGGCCTCCAGTTGGCTGAAACGATAAAAGTAAACGGCAGTGAAGTTGGCAGGCGATGCAGGCCAGCTATGGACACGGTTGTACCAGCACTGAGGCGTACAGGTAGTTACGGCAACGAATTTAAAAATTAAATCTAGCAAAACATGCCGTGTTGTTGGGGCTTCGAGAGCAACGGAGGTAGTTGAGAACATAAGAACATGATCAGCGAAGTATGAAGAGTCGAATTATTTTGCAAAAAATTTACTTGCCTCTTGAACGAATACCAGTAACCTTTTGAACGAATACCAGTAACCTCGTGAAGGAATACCAGTAACCTTCTGAACGAATACCAGTAACCTCGTGAACGAATACCAGTAACCTCGCGAACGAATACCAGTAACCTCGTGAACGAATACCAGTAACCTCATGAATGAATACCAGTAACCTCTTGAACGAATACGAGTAAGTTCCTGAACGAATATCAGTAACCGTAAAGCGTTGTAGGAGAAGAGACAAGAGAAACGTCTACGAGCCACAGCAGAAAATTGAGCATAACTTGATACTTGGAATGAAAGTCCACAGCAGCTGTGCTGAACTTGCGTCTGTAAATTGAGAGATTAATTGAATCGCTTCCGGCGCTTGTCTGTCCTGAGACTTCACAGAGAAACATGATGCAGTTTTCTTATTTTCAACGGCATACGAGAACATGACGTTGCCAGCAATCTTAATACGGCGTTCAAGGCTCACTTAAATAGTGCCATAAAGACAACGAAAAATTGAGCTGTACTGAAGTGAAAGCAGATATTGGTTTGTACTCGTGGTTCCACGACAGAAATAGGAATAGTATTTGAAGCGCAAGGTTGTGCATTTCCAGTGCTTCGTGTTCAGACTTACACATTCCCTGCTCATGGCATGAAGCTTGCAGTATTTCGACAGATGAGCATTTACTCCTGAATTTTTATGACATAAAGGTGAGTAGCAAAATAAAATTAAACTGAATTTTTGATAGATTTTAGGAACAATAGACTAACATTGAATGTACCCCTTTAGTTAACCCTTTCGATACCGTAAATCAAGTGCAAGTTATTTTTGTAATTTTTCCACTCGAATTGCTTCATTACAGGCTATATAAGCTTAGTAGTGGATCAAAATAAATGTTTTTTCATAATTGTGAAAAATTTAATGGTGGTACTCACGTGTGCCGTCAGTATTTTGAGAGCGCGTCAGCTGCGCAACTACGACATGGATAACACCTAGCATTTGAGCAAAAAAATGAGTAACTAATGAAAGTAAGCGCGTACATTATTTGTAATAAGAGTTTTTCTTTCATCAGAGAAGACTGTGCTCAGACATGCACGCAAAATCTCAACAATAATATCCATTTATCACAAATTGTGACTAGAAAAAACATTTTTTATTTTTTGTAAAATAGACAGTTGCAAAACACTGTATAACTAAAATATGATTTCCTTAACTCAGAAGCAATAAATGCAATACATAAAAACAGGATCAATATCAAAATACGATAGTCTAAATTGTTTTCCATGAGTTAGAAGAAAGTAATAGCAAGATTACGATTGTTTTTCTCCGAAAAAAATCTGGTTTAGAGTGCAATGCAACTGGGAATGTTTTCTATCGAATTAGCAATTATATACGCCGATATTACAAGGCCATTTACTGATGATGAAATTCCCTGTAGCAATTTCTTGAAGAATTGATGCACAGATGGATGCCGCAGTGCGAACATTTACTAGCTGGACGAGACTGAATGCCCTTTCTACTGCAAACTTTGCATCTTCTCCTGCTGTCAGTAAATTCAGGCTGGTGGATTCCCACATTAGCAAATCTCACAGAGTCAGGAATGGAATACTTGGTTTTTCGTCGCTTTGGTGTACCCGGAGAGGCTTTTTTTCAGCAAATACCAACAATGCGAGTCCAAACTCGCTGTAAAATTCTAGAAGAGACATTGATTCTTGAGGGAACTGCTCCTGATACAGCACATAAGCATTGACTACTGACATGTCCAACAACCCAAAAACAGTCTGTGCCACCATTTTGGATTTTTTCTGTCAACTCGGTACAGCTGTCAGAGCATGTCGTGCTTATCTACGCCCCCTATGTGCTTATTGTAGTCATCCACAACGGTTGGGCGTGGAGCATTCGATTTGGAGCCATCCTTGTTCCTCCTTTTCAATGATATCAATGCGAGAGTGGTACTAGTGTGTACCGCCAGTAAAGCAAAGAAGATTTTTGCCCTCGTTTAGTTTCTACGGCTGCAAAATTGGAGCGGTACTTATATGTACCATCAGTATCGAAAAGGTTAAGCAAATGTAATCCTAAGCGACCCTTTAACCCTTACCCTAAAACTGGAAACCCAGGTCACCCCCAACTGAAACACGTTTCAAATACCCCTAGAAACGAACAATAAACACTGCGAACATAAAAATGTAACTTGATTATTTAAAATTAATATTACTCCAACGCACTCGTAGCAGAGGCTTCGTGATTCCCCATGGAGTCGCGACCCAACGATTGAGAACCCCCATTCTAAGGCTGTTACTGAAACGTTGCACCACCTCTGTGGTCTGTGGACCCCTGCTAACACTTTTGTACGTTTCAAAACACGACAGAGTCAGGAACGAAATTTTTGTTTTGTTTTTCGAAACATACATACAAAACCTTTTATTTCATTTCTCTTCTTCCGTTTACATTTTCGTTTTTGATAATACAAACGTATTTTTTGAAGTGTATTATATTTCACACTTGTATTGAGCCTACACATTGTGGGAAAACTTTGAGCATTATGTGTAACCAGGGTGAAGTAGTAGATATACTTAACCCCGTGTTAATTAGAGTAAAGTAGCAGAAATACTTTACCCTGTATTAATCACCTATGAGTCACATAATGGTCAGTCCTGTGGGTGTTAACATAACCTTAATACAAAGATGTCTACGATGTTGTTATGTAAAATATACGGCTGGTCCATAATACTTCTACAATTCCTGTTAAACAGCCCAAATTGCTTGCATGTGATTAGTATCAACATAAAATTCTATAATTAAATAAATTATAAAGAAATAATAAAAAAACTAAGTTGTCAACCAGGAGTTACGAGCACTCGAGCAGAATTAAGAGAACAAAACAGCGCATGGGAGTGAGGCAGCGTGACTCCACGACAACAGTAACGTAGTGGCTAGGCTGGTCAGATAACATGTAACAATTACTAGTGAACCCTCATGCCAGATTTCTTCGAGGCAGCTACGATGACGCACTAACTCATGAACAAGTTTTTACTAATGCGGGGTTGCAGCGTGTACTAGTGGACTCGTTA
>VCRD01009665.1:0-12626 GCA_006783055.1 Trinorchestia longiramus
CACTGACACAGCAGCAGCTCTCACTGACACAGCAGCAGCTCTCACTGACACAGCAGCAGCTCTCACTGACACAGCAGCAGCTCTCACTGACACAGCAGCAGCTCTCACTGACGCAGCAGCAGCTCTGACTGACGCAGCAGGAGAAAATAAGGATGCTCTGTTTTGGGAATAAATTCCTTTAGCTTCCACATTATCGGAAAATTAGCGTTGGTTATCGTTAATTACCCATGGTTATCGTTTCGTGAAGCACATCAGGCGTAGA
This sequence comes from Trinorchestia longiramus, assembly GCA_006783055.1. Taxonomy (NCBI): domain Eukaryota; kingdom Metazoa; phylum Arthropoda; class Malacostraca; order Amphipoda; family Talitridae; genus Trinorchestia; species Trinorchestia longiramus. The sequence continues at coordinate 263 of VCRD01009665.1, forward strand.
GATGCTCTGCCTAGGCCTCCACATCGCTCAGCTAGGCCTATAGGGAGCTAACTATTTAAAGCCTTTAGTTCAAAATATATTGGAGGAAATAATCTTCTCTATTTGGTAAAATGCTCTCGTTTGTTAGTCATTCTACGAAAAAAAAAATCCGCGCGCATTTTTTATATCCTTTTGGATTTGGGCTGGATAATTACAGACACATACAGGGTGTGGCAACGTGACTTCCTTTTTTTGAAAGGAACTTGCTTTGAAAAAATGAAGTTCTGTTGCTGCACTCTGAAGTCGTAAGTAACTGATGAGCTTGGAGTGTTCTTCTAAACTCTTTGTTTAGCCGTTAATGGGTAACTGCATTCACAAACATATACTCTAATTGCAATGAATACTCAACTATCTTCGTATGGAATATTTTAACAGTAGAAAATGATGAGTAAATTTTGCAGGCAAAGATTCAACGGTACTTAGAAATTTAAAAAATATGCGAGGCTGTTTTACTGAAAATGTAAATTCTCCAACGTACCATTTATTTCGTGTAGCAGTTACCTCAGGGACATAAAAGAATGCATCCAACCACAAGAAAATTTGTCAATTTCGGTTAACTTTATTACAAGGAAACCCAACCTTGCTCTTTTGATAAGCGCCGCAAAATTCAGGCAAATGAACGTTATCGCTTCTCACACTAGGCACGGTCGCAATGAAGCGGTTGAAAGAGACCGATGCAACGCGTGCTCTCTATGTGTGACGGAAAACATAACGCATCAATAGAAAGATAATCATTTATGTATTATTATGGGTATAGCAGTGGCTGCACCTGGGATGCATTCCCAAAAATAGGTCGTGCTGGACGACAATGGCCGTACTATGTAAGTTTTACATGTCAGTTGGGGCTTACTTTTCAATTGGTTAACGTTATCAGCACTTTATAGAAAACTCCATATTTTGAATATCATTGTGATCATTAATACTACCACTATTATTACTACAATCATTATTATTATAATTATTACGATTATTATAATTACAATTATTATGATCACTATTACGAGGTGCATACAAATTATAAAATTTCCAATGTTTTTTCTCAGGACTGGAAACAGATAGAAAGATGTGGTTGTTTTAAAATACGCGTGCCCTAGTAAATCCGTGACAGAAATGGCAGCACTGTACGGCACACAGAACTCTACAGGCAGCAGCAGCAGCAGCAGCGAGAGTGAGTACTGTTTTGATACTTGAAATAGCGGTATTTTCATTACAAAAACAGAGTGTAATCTTTCGTTTTTCTCATATAAATGGTACGACACCGATTAAAATTCATCGCCTGTTGAGTGAGGCGTGTTGTGATGGTGTTATAGATGTGTTAATGTGCGTTCGTGGGTGTGACAGTTCCATCTTGAGAAAAATCATCAAAAGTGTTATAACTTGAATGCACCTCGTATCATGTAAAAAATTCCATACTGGTTTTTCTACTATGGCTGGTTATCACACAGCTGCCACTTTTTACACACATTTTTTCACGAAAGAATAGTAACAACTTCTAGCATTCAATTCGCTCTCAAATACAAAACGATGCCGATCAGGTGTCATAGAAATGTCAAACTTGAATATAACTCCAGTACCGGAATACTATGCACTGGAATACCGTGTACCAAGATACCATGTATAGGGATACAGCGTACCGGGATATCATGTACTGGGATACCGTGTAGCGGTACACAGTACGCCGGGATACAGTGTACCGGAAGCGGCACCCATCAGCGGTGGCAGACGCTGGTCTGACAAACAACCACCGCCTGTTTACCTGAGGCACACTGTGGCCAGACCTGCTCAACCCTTCACTAGCCCTATTTCTGGAAAAACGTGGTGTTTTCAGCCAATTGGGTTTATTTGTTCATATTATTGTAGTTTTTAAACTATTTCATTCAGGGCAAACTCAATTAAAGTCTGTCGCTGAGTTTTGTGTTTAGAGTTGTGGACGAGTCTATGTGATCGAGACCAAGAAAAAGATGTAATAGGCGAAAACGCGTATGATGTCTCTGCTGATTATAGGGTGGCTGCTATGGGGTCAAATGCACGCTTCAAATTTACTGCACATGCACCTTATACTGACACTTATTACCGTTAGCCCCCGCCACTAATTGTCCATACTTTGAATTCATTCGGTTTATTTACGTACTAATGATAAAATCAGGTGCAGTACGAGCGTGTTTCATGAATAACTGAGTAATTATTCGCTAAAATTTAGCTTGTATCATGCATGCTAACTGGTCTACTAAAATTTTACTACATGCACAGCGTGTGGCAGAATTTTCGACACATATGTTGATTTAACAGGTTTCCTGCGACTGCCTAGCCGGTGCAAATCATTCCTTTGTACACACAGTCACTAAAAAGCTTTGAAAAAATTACAGCACCTAACCTGAGTGACCCACCGGTGGGTCACTTCACAGGAAATATGTTAATAAATACAATACTCGCTCAACTAATTTATGTAGAAAACTGAAAAAATAAAACGATATGGCATCGTATATACATTTTGACAATGAAAACATTGTTTTTTCGCGTAGATCTACTTAGATTTTTTACGCCCACAACCGTGTCAGAACATTTCAGTGGAAGCTGTATGACCCTGCATATCAAGCACGCGATATTTGGGTACAACATGACGCACGTATGTCGATGTTTACGCGTTTTAAATGGTTGGGTTGCATTATGCTAGGTTTCAGATAATATATTTCATGTATTGCGAAGAGTTCAATGGAAAAAGCTGAGCTATAAATTTTAATCGCTGGATTGTTGAGTTTGTTGAAAATTGTGGATTATTCTATGGACTTGAGAGCAGCATCCAACTCCATTACCGGTGCAGCATCCAAGTCCATTACCGGTGCAGTATCCAAGTCCATTACCGGTGCAGCATCCAACTCCATTACCGGTGCAGCATCCAAGTCCATTCCCGCTGCAGCATCAAAGTCCAATACCGGTGCAGCATGCAACTTCATTACCGGTGCAGCATCAAACTCCATTACCGGTGCAGCATCCAACTTCATTACCGGTGCAACATCCAACTTTATTACCGGTGCAGCATCCAATTCTATTACCGGAGCAGCATCAAACTTCATTACCATCCAACATCCAACTCACATTAGTGTGAGTTGTAAGTTTAGTGTAAGAAGCCACGTGCAGCAGCCGCGTGCAGCAGCCGCGTGCAGCAGCCACGTGCAGCAGCCACGTGCAGCAGCCACGTGCAGCAGCCACGTGCAGCAGCCACGTGCAGCAGCCACGTGCAGCAGCCACGTGCAGCAGCCGCGTGCAGCAGCCACGTGCAGCAGCCACGTGCAGCAGCCGCGTGCAGCAGCCGCGTGCAGTAGCTACGAGTGGTATCCAATAGATAGTCTGTAGCACAAAGTACGGATGGTACAAGGTACGAAGAAGATGGCATATGGTACGTAGTAAATACAATAGAATAAGGCAATAGAAACGAGCCGTTTGGTTCATTCTTGGGTTGCGACTCAAGTCCCATGCCGTCTAAAGTAAGGGCATCCATCCCGCACGTACATATACCTCAATCATGTAAGCCAATTCAGTCACGTACACGCACTTTACTCACGTACAAGCATTTCAATCACGAGCTTGTACCACAATCCTACACTGGCCACAGGAATTGGGAATGTACGAGTAGAAGCAGTACGTTATAATACTGGGGGTCACTAATTCAATATTCGTCGAGACGATTTTTGAATGTGCTCACGATGTCAGAAGAAACGATGTTTTCAGGCAGCTTGTTCCAATTTGCGGCAATTTTAACGAAAAAGAACTTTATAACTTGGGTTGTCTGGAGGTCTCTTATAATGTTGTTGGCCGTTATTTCTGGTTTGCACATTACCGTCTCGTTCGAAAAGCTGATCTAGAGTAACATCGTTAAGGCCCTTGAGATACTTATAGGTCCCAATGAGTAGTCCTCGCAGTCTTTTTTGTTCTAGGGAGATAAGTTCAAGCTGATGAAGACATCTTTCGTAGCTGATATTGCGTATTTAAGGAATTATTTTCGATACTTTACGTTGAATTTTCTTGAATTTCTTAATACATCTTCATAGGGTTAAAGACCAGAATTACGCTGCATATTCCAGATGCGGTCAGATTAGCGTTTTATAGAGCGGGAATATTATGTTTTTTGGCTTATATTTAAAGTTCTTTATAATGAAACCAAGAATCCTGCTCCCGTTTCTGACACTTCTTTCCACTGTTTGTCATGTTTGAGACTTTCAGTGATAATAATACCTAGATCTCTTTGTTGCTGTACTGTTTCAATGGTTATGTTATTCATCGTGTATTGAAAATGCCAGTTATTTACACCAACATGCACATCATCAACATTTATCAATGTTGAAGCTCATTTGCCAGGTTTCGGTCCATTGTAGAAGACGGTTGAGGTCTGATTGGATGGTTACTCTGTCTCTTACGGTGACCGCTTAGTGACACAGTTTCATGTCATCGGCGAATTTGTTGATTTTACTGATGATTCCGACAACAAGATCGTTAATGTAGATGATGAAGAGGAGTGGGCCTAAAATGCTCCCTTGGAGGGACTCCTGATGTTACGCGTATATGGGGTACATAGTATGTAGCAAATGGCACATGGGATGTAGCAAATGGTACACAGTACGTAGTAAATAATACATTTTACGTAGTAAATGGTACATAATAGTACGAAGCAAAGGGTGCATAACACTTAGTAGATACACTATACAGTATAGCACACACTACGAATAACACACAGTACGTAGAAGATATTACATAATGGTACACATAGGACATTATATAAGAATATTAAGTTGTAGTACAGTGCATTGAGGCACAAATTAGCACGCACACACCAACACGCATTGACCAACACGCACACACCAACACGCACAGTCCAACACGCACAGAGCAGCACTGAGGAAAAAATAAATTCCTGCTGCCATCTTTGTTTACAAGACCTGCCTCCTGCAATCCTCCTACTCTCCGTGCGTGCAGTAAGCAGTGCCTGCTGTGCACGCCCCTCATTCATTTCATACGACAATTTCGGTTTGGGTCCCAATTATTAACTCTGAAATTTGCAGCTTTCTTTTTTCATTGATGACAAGTTGTAACGTATTTCAAACAACAAGCAGAGCAATACAGAGCTATAAAACAGTTTTAGTTCGCAGATGCAGAAAACACAATAAATTAGAGCCCCAATAAGTAATAAGTTTAATGTCCGAGGCGCGAATGCAATCTAAAAGCAACTAAAAGTAGCATCATCAAATACTGCGGCCAAAAGACGCTTCGAATTCACCAGGTTACGACCATCATTTCAGTTGATGAGACTCCATTTCAATGTTCATTAAATCGTCACAATCGGAAACTCCAGTAAAAATGCTGTCAAAAGAGTCTCAGGGCAATTAGAGATGTCGAAACAATTGCCTAGCAAGTTTTGAGTTGCTCATCAAATGTAACTGCTTTTTACGAGGCTTGTGGAGCCGCTCACTGGAGGACAGAAGCGACGGCATAACGCTCATGTATAGGATGATGTGAGGTGCTTGAGGGACGCGTGCAAATTAAGTCTACTAATAAGACACGTACAAATGAAATGTAGTAATATGACACGTGGGAATTGAATGTTCAGGGTACAAGAAATAAATAAATAGCTTATTTACGTCTCAATAAAGATGCTTTTATTAAAAGAAAAATCCCATCGTTAAAAAACTATATGATTGTCTTTAAAAACTCTCTAGCTTCTTTTTACTCGATAAATCCGCTCCTTGCCTCGATAACAGACTCCATATGCACTCAAAACCTATGTATTGCAGCCCTTCTAGACGACCTCTCTTGAAAGATCGTCGAAAAACCCTTTGATACCCTCGATCAATTCGTCCTTGGTTGTGTATGAGGTTCGGTTGGTATTCCGTTCGACTGCCCCCTTCCATACAAAAAAGTCTATTGGATTGAGGTCGAGGGTGTGAGGAGGCCAGACCTCAGGAGGGGTAAAGTTACTCAGCATCTCTCGTGCAGTCAGACCTCCTTGAATGTTTCTGCCTAGAAGCTGTTGCTTCAATGTTGTAGTTGGAAGCATTTATCTTGCATTGAATCTCCCTGATCAAGCTATTGTCCACTTTAGGCCATTTTGTAATATCATAATCATGGTGTCAGGCGTGATTTGACATCAAGATTGTTTGCCTTTTCCATAGATCTGGGAACTTAAACTCCACTGCCGATGCCATAACCGCGCATGCCAACAAATCCAGACACTACTAATGCCATAGTTCAATTTTTAACGGTTAGAGAATGATAACCTGGTCACAAGATGTTTCAAAGTAAACGGATTATTAAGAACAGAATAAGGCAATAGAAATGAGCCGTTTTATCCACTCTGCCCTGTAGTATCAAAACATGTGGGAATTAAACGAAGTAGTAGTAAAATACGTGGTAATTAAATGTAGTAAAACACATGAGAATTGAATATAGTAGTAAGACAGAGGAATTCATACTACATGTAAATTAGACGTCTTGGCTGTAACACATACCGAAGTATTACCTTAGATTCAAATGCTTAATAATTTCCCGTGTTTTTCCTTTACAACGTGACGTCTTAGACCAGCCATATACGAAGCATGATTTATTATGAACTTTAGCGTAGTATATACTGCAGAAGTCTGACTTCAGAGGCTTAACGTCAGTAGTGCGCGGAGATAGCACTAAACGAAGCGTGAAGCTGTCTGACACATTTTTCTTTGTCCCGTACACAACGATGAGCCGTAGCGATAATGTAGAAAATGAGCAAATGCAGGGAAAAATAACGACATTCCCAGCAACAGCAATTGAGGTCATAGGGAGGGAGGCTTGCTTCATGGGGAGGCTAGCAACATGGGGAAGCTTGCTACATTAGGGAAGCTTGCTACATTAGGGAGGCTTGCAACATGGGGAAGCNCAGCTCTCACTGACGCAGCAGCAGCTCTCACTGACGCAGCAGCAGCTCTCACTGACGCAGCAGGAGAAAATAAGGATGCTCTGTTTTGGGAATAAATTCCTTTAGCTTCCACATTATCGGAAAATTAGCGTTGGTTATCGTTAATTACCCATGCTTATCGTTTCGTGAAGCACATCGGGCGCAGAGATGCTCTGCCTAGGCCTCCACATCGCTCAGCTAGGCCTACAGGGAGCTAACTATTTAAAACCTTTAGTTCAAAATATATTGGAGGAAATAATCTTCTCTATTTGGTAAAATGCTCTCGTTTGTCAGTCATTCAACGAAAATAAAATTCTGCGCATTTTTTATATCCTTTTGGATTTGGGCTGGATAATTACAGACACATACAGGGTGTGGCAACGTGACTTTCTTTTTTTTGAAAGGAACTTGCTTTGAAAAAATAAAGTTTTGTTGCTGCACTCTGAACTCGTAAGTAACTGATGAGCTTGGAGTGTTCTTCTAAACTCTTTGTTTAGCAGTTAATGGGTAACTGCATTCACAAACATATACTCTAATTGCAATGAATACTCAACTATCTTCGTATGAAATATTTTAACGGTAGAAAATGATGAGTAAATTTTGCAGGCAAAGATTCAACGGTACTTAGAAATTTAAAAATTATGCGAGGCTGTGTTTTCTGAAAATGTAAATTCTCCAACGTACCAATTATTTCGTGTAGCAGTTACCTCAGGGACATAAAAGAATGCATCCAACCACAAGAAAATATGTCAATTTCGGCTAACTTTATTACAAGGAAACCCAACCTTGCTCTTTTGATAAGCGCCGCAAAATTCAGGCAAATGAACGTTATCGCTTCTCACACTAGGCACGGTCGCAATGAAGCGGTTGAAAGCGACCGATGCAACGCGTACTCTCTATGTGTGACGGAAAACATAACTTTTCAATAGAAAGATGATCATTTATGTATTATTATGGGTATAGCAGTGGCTGCACCTGGGATGCATTCCCATAAATAGGTCGTGTGGGACGACAATGGCCGTACTATGTAAGTTTTACATATGTCAGTTGGGGCTTACTTTTCAATTGGTTAACGTTATCAGCACTTTATAGAAAACTCCATATTTTGAATATCATTGTGATCATTATTACTACCACTATTATTACTACAATCATTATTATTATAATTATTACGATTATTATAATTACAATTATTATGATCACTATTACGAGGTGCATACAAATTATAAAATCTCCAATGTTTTTTCTCAGGACTGGAAACAGATAGAAAGATGTGGTTGTTTTAAAATACGCATGCACTAGTAAATCCGTGACAGAAATGGCAACACTGTACGGCACAGAATTCTACAGGCAGCAGCAGCAGCGAGAGTGAGTACTGTTTTGATACTTGAAATAGCGATATTTTCATTACAAAAACAGAGTGTAATCTTTCGTTCTCCTCATATAAATGGTACGACACCGATTGAAATTCATTGCCTGTTGAGTGAGGCGTGTTGTGATGGTGTTATAGATGTGTTAATGTGCGTTCGTGGGTGTGACAGTTCCATCTTGAGAAAAATCATCAAAAGTGTTATAACTTGAATGCACCTCGTATCATGTAAAAAATTCCATACTGCTTTTTCTACTATGGCTGGTTATCACACAGCTGCCACTTTGTACACACATTTTTTCACGAAAGAATAGTAACAACTTCTAGCATTCAATTCGCTCTCATATACAAAACGATGCCGATCAGGTGTCATAGAAATGTCAAACTTGAATATAACTCCAGTACCGGAATACTATGCACTGGAATACCGTGTACCAAGATACCGTGTATAGGGATACAGCGTACCGGGATATCATGTACTGGGATACCGTGTACCGATACACAGCACGCCGGGATACAGTGTCCCGGAAGCGGCACGCATCAGCGGTGGCAGACGCTGGTCTGGCAAACAACCACCGCCTGTTTACCTGAGGCACACTGCGGCCAGACCTGCTCAACCCTTCACTGGCCTCTATTTCTGGAAAAATCTGGTGTTTTCAGCCAATTGGGTTTATTTGTTCATATTATTGTAGTTTTTAAACTTTTTCAATCTGGGCAAACTCAATTAAAGTCTGTCGCTGGGTTTTGTGTTTAGAGTTGTGGATGAGTCTATGTGATCGAGACCAAGAAAAAGATGTAATAGGCGAAAACGCGTATGATGTCTCTGCTGATTATAGGGTGGCTGTTATGGGGTCAAATGCACGCTTCAAATTTACTGTACATGCACCATATACTGACACTTATTACCATTAGCCCCCGCCACTAATTGTCCATACTTTGAATTCATTCGGTTTATTTACGTACTAATGATAAAATCAGGTGCAGTACGAGCGTGTTTCATGAATAACTGAGTAATTATTCGCTAAAATTTAGCTTGTATCATGCATGCTAACTGGTCTACTAAAATTTAACCACATGTACAGCGTGTGGCAGAATTATTCGACACATATGTTGATTTAACAGGTTTCCTGCGACTGCCTAGCCGGTGCAAATCTTTCCTTTGTACACACAGTCACTAAAACGCTTTGAAAAAATTACAGCACCTAACCTGAGTGACCCACCGGTGGGTCACTTCACAGGAAATATGTTAATGAATACAATACTCGCTCAACTAACTTATGTAGAAAGCTGAAAAAATAAAACGATATGGCATCGTATATACATTTTGACAATGAAAACATTGTTTTTTCGCGTAGATCTACTTAGATTTTTTACGCCCACAACCGTGTCAGAACATTTCAATGGACGCTGTATGACCCTGCACCTGAAGCACGCGATATTTGGGTAAAACATGACGCACGTATGTCGATGTTTACGCGTTTTAAATGGTTCGGTTGCATTATGCTAGGTTTCAGATAATATATTTCATGTATTGCGAAGAGTTCAATGGAAAAAGCTGAGCTATAAATTTTAATCGCTGGATTGTTGAGTTTGTTGAAAATTGTGGATTATTCTATGAACTTGAGAGCAGCATCCAACTCCATTACCGGTGCAGCATCCAAGTTCATTACCGGTGCAGCATCAAAGTCCATTACCGGTGCAGCATCCAACTTCATTACCCGTGCAGCATCAAACTCCATTACCGGTGCAGCATCCAACTTCATTACCGGTGCAACATCCAACTTCATTACCGGTGCAACATCCAACTCTATTACCGGTGCAGCATCAAACTTCATTACCATCCAACATCCAACTCACATTAGTGTGAGTTGTAAGTTTAGTGTAAGAACCCACGTGCAGCAGCCGCGTGCAGTAGCTACGAGTGGCATCCAATAGATAGTCTGCAGCACAAAGTACGGATCGTACAAGGTACGAAGAAGATGGCATATGGTACGTAGTAAATACAATAGAATAAGGCAATAGAAACGAGCCGTTTGGTTCATTCTTGGGTTGCGACTCAAGTCCCATGCCGTCTAAAGTAAGGGCATCAATCCCGCACGTACGTATACCTCAATCATGAAAGCCAATTCAGTCACGTACACGCACTTTACTCACGTACAAGCATTTCAATCACGAACATGTACCACAATCCTACACTGGCCACAGGAATTGGGAACGTACGAGTAGAAGCAGTACGTTATAATACTGGGGGTCACTAATTCAATATTTGTCGAGACGATTTTTGAATGTGCTCACGATGTCAGAAGAAACGATGTTTTCGGGCAGCTTGTTCCAATTTGCGGCAATTTTAACGAAAAAGAACTTTATAGCTTGGGTTGTCTGGAGGTCTCTTATAATGTTGTTGGCCGTTATTTCTGGTTTGCACATTACCGTCTCGTTCGAAAAGCTGTTCTAGAGTAACATCGTTAAGGCCGTTGAGATACTTATATGTAGGTCCCAATGAGTAGTCCTCGCAGTCTTTTTTGTTCTAGGGAGATAAGTTCAAGCTGATGAAGACATCTTTTGTAGCTGATATTGCGTATTTAAGGAATTATTTTCGATACTTTACGTTGAATTTTCTTCAACTTCTTAATACATCTTCATAGGGTTAAAGACCAGAATTACGCTGCATATTCAAGATGCGGTCAGATTAGCGTTTTATAGAGCGGGAATATTATGTTTTTTGGCTTATATTTAAAGTTCTTTACAATGAAACCAAGAATCCTGCTTCCGTTTCTGACACTTCTTTCCACTGTTTGTCATGTTTGAGACTTTCAGTGATAATAATACCTAGATCTCTTTGTTGCTGTACTGCTTCAATGGTTATGTCATTCATCGTGTATTGGAAATGCCAGTTATTTACACCAACGTGCACATCATCAACATTTATCAATGTTGAAGCTCATTTGCCAGGATTTGGTTCATTGTAGAAGACGGTTGAGGTCTGATTGGATGGTTACTCTGTCTCTTACGGTGACCGCTTAGTGACACAGTTTCACGTCATCGGCGAATTTGTTGATTTTACTGATGATTCCGACAACAAGATCGTTAATGTAGATGATGAAGAGGAGTGGGCCTAAAATGCTCTCTTGGAGGGACTCCTGATGTTACGCGTATATGGGGTACATAGTATATAGCAAATGGCACATGGGACGTAGCAAATGGTACATAGTACGTAGTAAATAGTACATATTAGTACGAAGCAAAGGATGCATAACACTTAGTAGATACACTATACAGTATAGCACACATTACGAATAACACAGTACGTAGAAGATATTAGATAATGGTACACAGTGCGTGTTAGACAATAAAGATGGTAGACAGTAAGTAGTTAGCAGTATCATATAATACATAATGGTACACATAAGACATCACTTAAGAACACTAAGTTGCAGTACAGTGCACTGAGGCACAAATTAGCACGCACACACCAGCACGCATAAACCAACACGCATAGACTATCACGCATACGCCAACACGCACAGACTAGCACGCACACACCAACACGCACAGACCAACACGCATAGACTAGCACGCACAGACCAACACGCACAGAGCAGCACTGAGGAAAAAATACATTCCTGCTGCCATCTTTCTTTACAAGACCTGCCTCCTGCAATCCTCATACTCTCCGTGCGTGCAGTAAGCAGTGTCTGCCGTGCACGCCTGTCATCCATTTCATATGACAATTTCGGTTTGGGTCCCCATTATTAACTCTGAAATTTGCAGCTTTCTTTCTTCATTGAAGACAAGCTGTAACGTATTTCAAACAGCAAGCAGAGCAATACAGTACAGAGCTATAAAACAGTTTTAGTTCGCAGATGCAGTAAACACAATAAATTAGAGTCCCAATAAGTAATAAGTTTAATGTCCGAGGCGCAAATGCAATCTAAAAACAACTAAAAGAAGCATCATCAAATACTGCGGCCAAAAGACGCTTCGAATTCACCAGGTTACGACCATCATTTCAGTTGATGAGACTCCATTTCAAT